>JAZHYW010034258.1:0-15647 GCA_037355805.1 Ixodes ricinus | reverse complement strand
GTATGTCTGGAGGCTGCAGCGAAAGAAGGCAAAAAGCCCTCTGACGTAGCCGAGAGCCCCCCCCCCCCCCCCCCCCCCAAAGCAGTGAAGAGGAACGGCATACAAAAATTAAGCGACCAAGTTAAAATAAACATGGACATATGTGAACCATTCTGGTCCATAGCATCCATATAAACATATGAACACAAGCAATGCGTCACAATAAAAATCAAGATATAGAAACAAACAAACAAAAAACATGAAACAAAATAAAGAGGAAAGTGTATTTACTATCCTTAACATCGTAAATTATCAAAAATATCATCCAACGCAAGTCAGACATTAACATATCACAACACTTCATAACCCCATGAAAGGAAGACATATTGAAGGCTCTATATTTCCTGTAAGCACACATAAAAGTTACATTTTCTTACAGTAATTTAAGTTAGGCGCCCAGCTTCAAGGAAATGTGTTTCGACTTTTTTTCTGAACCCGTGGATTGTTCTCCATTGCTGTGCAATTTGTACAATGCTTGGGTGTTTATTTAATTGGTTAGGATTTGGTGATCTAACTTTTTATTTCCATTGTAAGTTCTACCGTTTTATTTTTGTACAATTGGTACACATGAGATCGTATTCCGCAGGTTTATGAAGATAAGTACTAAAGAAATATGCCTCATCACGCTTGATCTGATCAAAAGTTAGGGGCCAATTTATGTGACAGGTCATGTTCTATTGGTAGCAACTTGTATTTTTTGAATGAGTGTGCTGTATATTCAATGTAGCCTAAATTGTCAATAATTCTTGCAGCCTTCTTTTGCGAAAGTAATATTTTTCAATGTTTGTTTTTGTTGTTGTTCCCCACACTAAAAAACAGTAGTGTAACTGAGAATACACAAAAGCGTAGTACAGTTGTAGTTTGAGCCAGTTTGGTAGTTATTCCCTTGGTTTCTCCAGCATTCCAATTGAGCGTGAAATGTTACATCTTAGGTTATTTACATGATTTGTCCAACTTAAAAATTCCTCAAACCATACTCCAAGAAATTTGTGTGCCGTAGTAGACTTTATTGTTGAATTGAGAAAGTCATTATGTGGTTTTTATGGCAAACGTTTTTTTTTTAAATCTAAATATTACATATTTTGTTTTCTTTGTGTCTAATTTTAGCTGATTAGACTCTAACCATACATATAGTTCATAAAGCTAGCTATTTGCAGTTTATTCTAGCTCTTGCTGATGATCTCTGGAAAAGAGCAGGTTACTATCATCAGGATACAATATATTATACAATATAAGTGGCATGTTTACAATATCATTTATATATATTAGGAATAACAAAGGTCCAAGGATGGAACCTTGTGGGACATCGTACTGTATGCGGGAACATATTGAGGTATTTAGCGCACAAGGTATAGAGAAGAAGGACAGGACAGAAAAGAGCGCTAGCCCAAATGTCAACTCTACTGTGTGCGGAAATCTGCGATCTAAAACCATTCAAGACAGGAAATTGAGTTCTATCCAATAAATAGTTTTTGATAAGGTCAAGAGCTATTCCCCTTACTCTATATCGTGGTAGTTTTCCTACAAGAATTTCATGCTTTATAGAATCGAACGCTTTGGGACGGTCTAAAAATATACCGAGTGTTTTAAGGCGAGACTCTACTGGGTGAAACAAGGAGACGGCAGGCTCTTTAAATCGACCGGAAAATTCAGTTTCTTAACCTATCGCGCTACGACTTTGTGCAGCGTTGCCCACAGATGGTGAATTTTTTTTTTGTAAAATTTGCAAAGAACAAATTTACCTGAGGAAAAAGTAAAGAAAGAAAAGGCTTAGCTCCTATGGAAACGCAGCGACGCCACCGGTCTGCAAACAACACGGCGCCGTTTCGCACGGGAGTCAAGAGATGGCGCAAGCGGTCGTGACGCCTACTGCCGCCAACGAACGAGCAGACGACGCCGAGAGCCGGAGTGTTTAGCAGACAAAGAACTGCAGTTCCTTGTTGTTACCGCGCCTGTTTTTGTTTCTGCGTTTGTCGCCGCCTGCGGAACGCGAGCCGCTTTTGAGTCGAAAGGATCGTCTGCTAAAGTACCGGCTCTCGGCGCCGTATGCTCGTTCGTTGGCGGCGTTCGTTGCGCCATCTCTTGTCTCCCGTGCGAAACGGCGCCGTGTTGTTTGCAGACCGGTGGCGTCGCTGCGTTTCCATAGGAGCTAAGCCTTTTTCTTTCTTTACTTTTTCCTCAGGTAAGTTCTCTCTTTGCATATTTTACAAAAAAAAATGCACCATCTGTGGTCAACGCTGCACAAAGTCGTAGCGCGATAGGTTAAGAAAGCGATTTTTCCGGTCGATTTAAAGAGCCTGCCGTCTCCTTGTTTCACCCAGTATATTACGGTTCATTTTTTTCTTTATGTTCAACACAGCCAATTCTGTGGATTTTTCTTTCTGAAATCCATATTGACAAGGCGTTATAATATTTTTGTCAAATAAATATTTAGAAAACCTACCGTTTATCACTTTTTCAGCGAATTTTGTAAATAGTGACAGTATGGAAATTGGCCGGTAGTCACTTAGATTACTTCGTGCACCACATTTATGCATGTCACAAACCCTAGCTTTTTTCATTTTCTGAAAAAATCTGCCTGTTTCAAGGATTCTATTACATATATGCCCGAAAAGATAACATATCAGGTCGTTTATTGCTTGGATGGGGGCAAAAGTCAGGTCGTCAATGCCTGACGCGGTGTTTGTTTTTAATGATATAATTAACTTTATGACCTCGCTGTCAGGGGTGGGTGCCATAAAAATAGAATTAGTTTGATTTATATTAAGAAAAGTTTCATAGAGATCGCCGTGAGATTTTGAAGGAGCACTATAAAAATGGGAATTAACCTTCTCATCCAATGACTCGCGCGAATAGGTATGACCTTCATATGTGAGTTCGTCTGGAATTACTTCGGGAACAGACGATAATAGATTTTGGCTATACTCCCTATTTTTCCTGGGCTATTGTGGACAGATAAAATTAATTTGTGTGATACCTGATTTGTGCTTTCTTCAGACCTGCTGCAAGTTTATAGAGCCTTTTTTGTACTCGGCTAGGACTTTCATGTCTTTAGTTTTTATAAACTTATTGAAGAGCCTGTTCCTTCTTCTTATTCTCTTCTATAGTATTGTGGTAATCCATATTTTTGGGGGAGATTTACTGTGCTTCTTGTAATGAACTATATGGAACACTGCGTCATAATGTCCTCTTTTCTTAACTTCAAAGTTGTCCGATGCCTCATCAGGGTCCAGTTCGAAGAAAACGTCCTTGCAGTTATCACTTGAAAAAAGAGCGTAAAAGTGCTCACTATTTTGGTTACTCGTGTCGTGATATGTTATGTTCTCATCTGGGTTTGATCTCTTGTTTTCTCAGTAGTCGTGGTGTATAAACCAGAATATATGAAAATGGTCACTTAAATCAACTAAAAATACACCGGCATAGGCGTCATCAGTTTGGCGGTTGGTTATACAAAATAACAGTTAATGTGTCTGTATGTGATGTTATCCTATACTTCGTCTCACCCTAGTATGGACTATTGTTAGCCGCGCGTGCTAAAAGCGCGAGCTAGTCGCTTTGAATGAAGCCGCGGCGGCTGCAGGAGCGCTCGTGCTGCAAGTGCTCTAGTCAGTGCAGTCAAGGCTGCCCACTCGCGCTAGCACAGCCTTCGTGGTTAGTCCATGCTAAAGTCACTGGATCCTGGAAAAGTAGCGCCATTGCCTTCCCCACCTGCTAGCCGGACACAAACGGATACTAACATACAAACGACCCGAACCTCGCAAGGTGATTGGCGAATCGGGCTACGTTGCCATGGAAATCGTCATCTTGGTCCATTTAAATTTTCGAAGCTTCCAAGGGGTCGTTCTAAACCAGTCGCGCCAAGATCTCCATGGAGCATCATCGTACTGGAAGCGTTCCTCGCCAATATAAGAGTCTTTGGCACTTTGTATGCGATCAACTTATTAATCATGGTCATCTCCACGGATCTCTTACAATTATATTGTTCTTCTAGCGTATTTCAAGACAGTAAACTTATTTTTCAGTGCCTCCAAGCACCGACACAACATCTGGTGGTGGTACGAAGGTGAACGCTTGTTTCGCCGGTGTGTGGTTAGCAAATTCTTGGTATACAAAAAATTACTCTATAAAGCTACCCGTCACCAGCGAATCTAGATCGGCTCACCAAGAACGGGGGGTCAAGGAGAAATTGCTCATTTCACGGACCAAGATGGCGACCACACTTGGAGCTTGGCGTTACTTTCCCAGGATCCAGTGACTTTAGTCCATGCTAGGGTGAGACGAAGTATAGACGGCAAATTAATCAAGTTTTCACAATCGGAAGACTGGATTATTTCAAGTTCAACCGGTAACACCTCTTTAGCCTGCCTAACGATAGAAACTCCCTCATTTCGTACTATTTAGTCGTTATGTCCCCCGTAGTTTCGTAGATTTTATCGAATTTGCGCTTTCAAGAATCGACACGCCCGTAAGAAACCAAGTCGAATCCCAAGTTCCTTGCACGTTATCATCCACGTCTCTCATCCCGTCAATTTAAAATACGCTCCTTAAACCGGGCATTCCCATAAACGGACTGGAACAACGTAAATGATTCAGCCCGAAAGTGACGATACCGACCTTGGGCCGCAGCAGCGGTACGTATACGTTCTTCGTGAAGAGTGCCCCGGTGCTGAGCATGCAGGCGTCCGCCGAGGACATGGAGGCCGCGGCCACGGCCCCCTGCCCCAGGAAGGAAACCGAGGTCGGAGTGAGGTGCTGCATCGTCAGGGCCAGCAGCAGGGACCACTGGGACTCGTCGTCCAGCGGGGACACATTGCCGCCACCAGCGCGGCTGTAAGACGTATCTTGCCACCCTTAATAGAAGGGAGGTAAAGTTTATCAAGGCCTTAGCGCTGCCTTTTTCACGTCACCAAATAAAGGCCAATGAAGGGGTCAGGTTAAAAAACGAGTGAAGCGTTCGGCTGCAACTCGTGTCAGTGCCTATATTATAATTTCAGTGATTCGGAAAAGCGTCTGAAAGCAATGAGCCACCACCGTTGTCACAAGTGGAACGTTTCGCCGCCAGGCGAGCCACTGAAACAAGTTGATTTGACGCCGCCACTGCTGTACCCGTTGTACATCTACGGCATTGTGGCGAACGACCGCCTCTACCCTGTGTCGAAATCTCAAGGTTGTTAGATTATGTTTCATATACTGCTATGTTGTTTGCAATGACAACGGAATTCTTTTCTGGGTCGCCGCCGTTTTCCTCCCAGGAAAATGTTCTTTTTGAAAGACAGATTAAACACCTTTGAGTAGGACAACGTCAAATTTGGTGTCCAGCTTTCTCGTCGAATAGGAAAAATCCACTTTCCTCTTAGGTCAGTGTCCGCAGGGACTTTGTGGAATGTGGTTGCATTTTCCCGCGCCGCGGAGGTGGCGTTTTAAAGTGAAACGCTTATAGGCTGGGTTTTCAGGTGACAAGAAGCCTAAAAAAGCATAACCGTGAATTTATCCGCTAAACTTAGCGGGGAAACTGACGTCACATGGCTTCATGTCACGTGACCGATACATAAAATCGCTTTCCGTGCTAAATTTAATGGAACAAGTTAGGTCATGTGACATGTTAACTTAACTTATTCGCAAATGCAGTTTTCCCGCTAAATTTAGCGGGAGAGTTGACAACACGGGACCTTATGTAATGTGACCTATACGCCCATTTAGTTTCTGTGCTGGATTTTGCGGGAAAATTGACGTCACGTGACCTACACATAAATTCAGTTTACCCGCTACCCTCCATTCCCCGTACTCTGTGGAAGCAGGCCTACCCAACGGGGAAAGTGAATGGATCAATGAGTCAGTGGGGTGGAGTCAGTGAATGGATCAATGAGTCAGTGAGGACGGGGGGGGGAGGGGGAGATAAGGGGTGAAGTCAATGGGGGGAAGTAATTAGTGTATGAGAGTAGTAGAGAAGCCTGGTGGGTGCAACTCGTGAAGAAAAGCCTGGAGGTTACTAGCGCTGAACCATGAACGTTTCACGTAGCAAGATAATTGCAGCGAATTTTGCGATACATTTTGTTTTAAAAGTGTGTTGACATGTAGCGGTTTGCGCCGAACTTTGTTTTTTCAACACAAACGAAGAAATGTCTTTTCCACGGAGGGTCGTGTTCACATATCATCTCTTAACCCAAGGGCAAGAGTTTCCAGACACGTCAGTCCACGCGGCCAGCAGAGCCTCCGAGAGCTCCTGCCAACAACGGCAGGCCGCTAGCAGAAGCTATAGATACTATACCCTGTTGCAGATTAAATATTATAGTACAAGCTTCTTCTCCGAAGCCCTCCAGCCTTTTCACTTTGCAGCGCAGACACCGGAGAGGAGGTGAGGCCCGAAGTGGAAAGGGAGGTGGGCTTCGCTGCAGGAGCTTTTCCTGCCTTTCTTAATCTGCAACGAGGTAATCGCGACTCCGGCGACGTTACACTCTAAGAAAAAGTGTATCGATAGTCCTCCCTAAGGGGAGGTTCCTTTGGAAAGGGAGAACGATTCGTCTTTGAAGAAGGGTAGCAAAGTTCCTCCGTTGTCTGCATCTCATTATGACGGCCCCGAATCGAGCAAATCGAGCTCAATAAGGCCTAACGAGGACGCTACATCTCTTGTACGGGACGAGATGAGCAGCAAATAAATGCGTAACATGAGCTTTCCGCGAACTGTTTATTTCCGAAGCCAGATTCCCTCCGCAGATAAAGAAACTTGCGTTTCAAATGCAGTTACTCAGTCTTCTCGCCGTCAGCACTGCGAAGTTTAAAGGAGACAACCAATACCCAGTTACTTCGCGCACTTTACGACTTACCTTTGCTATTCCTCGAGTCACAATTCCTTTGCCAACCGCACATCACGGAGGAATGGCAAACAAATCCGCGAAATTAAAAGCAGCTCTCAAAATAACACTCTTAGCCGCTGTTTATCGCGTAGCGTGAAAGAAGGTAAAATCGCTGGCCACCAGATGGCAGAGTCAAGCAGAGTAATTGCAAGTAGCTAGGCTAGGTGCCGCTAGGTACCGCCCAATTCATGTTCTACAAAAAAAATATTTTAATTTTATCACACCACCGCTGCGCTTCGGGATCTTTAGGAAAGTTCAATATACACACATGTAGACACATTACGCATAGTAGAAACATCAGCTGAACATGCATTGAGCGCATCACATACATGGCACATACATACATCAATACAACAGCACACTAACCCGATCACTACTAACGAACTCTGAGTTTCCGTCATTTATACAGGTCATTTTGAACGTACAAAATTTCTCATTGACCGCCTAAGCAATAAAAAATATTCCCAGCATGTTGATTTTTGTCTGCAATGTCATATCCCTGACGGTATTTTGGACAGCTCAGGCGACGAATCTTTTAGTAAAAAGTAAACGCCCATGCCGTAATTACTTGAAAGCTAATAAATCAAGCCGCTCTAATGCGGTTCCAAGCCATGTGTTTACTTCCCCGCACGGCACGTCGTAGCCAGTATTTCTATTGTAGTGTTTGCTTTTCTATTTTTGCTTTTCGTGCATGGCTGCAATTGTCGTCTTGAAATAATCTCTGTAGAGCGGATATTCACTCAGCTGTGATGCTTCATGAGCAGAGAAATCACTTTTCGATTAACTTGAATGCAGTCAAAGTCGCGACTAGCGGCATGTATTAAAAGGGCGGTGCAACAATTTTGTGGTTAAAAGAATTTGCATCACGTCATTTTTAGGTTATTTATTGTGTCCCGGAGAATAGAGAAAACACCTTCTTTATTAAAATGTCGCGATTCCGCTGCATAATCGCAAAGCAAAAGTCGAGCTTTTTCCCCACCTGCAACCCCAAGTGGCAGCCGAAGGAACTACGGCGAAAGGATTACGTGACTTCTCTCGTCTCTAAGCTGCAGCATAACGCCCACTAATGTCAGCGGAGAGAGGGAGAGAAAACGTCCTCCGAGATAGCACACGGGAAGCTATACGGCACTCCGAATGACGTCACTGGGAGTGCGACCAGGTGTGACCCTGAAGACTGGGAGTGAGTTGAGGGGTGCCAAAAATGCCAATATTTACCTTTGTTTTTCGCAACAACTAGAACAGGGAGGCGAAATCGGTTTTCTGTTCTTTACTTCAGAAGTGTCAGAGGGCAACTTCCACGAATCTTTGACCGCAGTCCGGAAATCGTTGCACCTCCCCCCCCCCCTTTAAGTGTACGAAGCTACGCCGTGGCGAGCTTGAAAACTTCTAGCGCTCATCCCAGCGCGCCACTTGAAGGACAGTTTATTCAGGAACCGTGCTATATTTATGTCACATTCAATTGGGGCGCACCACACCGCACCGCGCTGCACCGACGGACGCGTCGCGTTCAGATGGTCGTGTCGGTGCGGCTGCACTACGTTCATTTGGGACTTCGTGCGGCGCACGACACCGGCGCGTTGCTGCACCAGCTGCACCGTCGACAGGAGGCCGTGCAGCTTCGCGCACTGCGGGCCGGTGTGGCCTTGAGTTAACGCTCTCCGCCTCCTTCGGCCCCTTCTTTCCCCTCGCTTCGTCTTCCTCGTCTCGGTAAACATGGCGGCTCGGGAGACTCTCGCTAGATGGCGCGCGCCGCCGCCATACTCGCGGCGGATTTTGTTCAATGGTCCACCCGTTTATGTTTTGCCCTTGAAGTGACCGCGCCAAGCGCGTTGCACGGCGGAATGCTTCGTGTTCACTTGGTAGTGCGTCATGCGCTGCACCTGCGCAGTGGCGCGGCCTTGGGGGCAGCATTTTCTCGGTGCTGCGTGCACCCCAATTGAATGTGACATTCAACAGACGAATAAAGGATAGCTTTTTTTCGATTTTACCTACCATTTTTCCTTAATACCAAAAATTTAAAAATATAAATACAGGGTGACACAAGAAAAACAAAATCTACACGTTTTTTGTTTTTTTTGCCGCAAAAATAATTTAGGCATCGCCGAGAGCTCATTGTCCGCCCAAAGGTAGCGGTAGAGTTCGCAACCAGATGCCAAAGTTTCAGCCCGATCCGATACTTTATTCAAAAGTTGTAAGTGATTTTCTCAAAATTTCAATGGGAAAACGGCGGACGACGGAGTTTTCGAATACATGGGGCTCTATGGCACCAGAAACCGAAAATGGGCAAAAATGGGCTCTATTCACCCATTGAAATTTTCAGAAAATCACTTATAACTTTTGAATAAGGTATCGGATCGGGCTGAATCTATAGCATCTGGTTGTGACCTCTAGCGCTACCTATGGGCGGAGAATGAGCGTTCGGCGATGCCTAAATTACTTTTGCAATAAAAAAAAACTGTAAATTTTTTTTTGTGACATTCTGTATATGTAGTTTCGGTCATATTTTCGTGCTATTCAGTCCTTTCCCCAGAGAATGGCTCTAGGGAGGAGACAACCGACAGTCACATTGGCCACTGTACGATAGGAGCTTACGGTTCAGACCAGCTTTCCAAATGACTATCCGCACGTCGATCGACTGCACCTAATCACTCTAGGGGTCTTCAACTCTTTAATATAAAGCGGAATGCCAACCTGTGACACCCCACCCCCTCCGATCACGGCCCGACCAGCGGCATCAATGCCCGACAGATTACGTCATCTCATCTTGTTTTTACACCACTGACACGCGAACACACGGTCACATCGGTGATAATTCCAGTCTTCTGTTCACAACGCACAACACTGCCATTGCGATGTTTCTGCTATGTTGCTGACACGCAGAAATACAGAACCACGTAGATTGCCGATTGGCACTTGTCATCGGAACACAGAACCGAACTCAGCACAGAAGGCACCCAGGCACCCGGCAGAAAAACCTGCCTGTCTTGGTCGCAGTTTCTGCAATTTCCATAACGTCGAAAACGTCGACACAGCTCCGCGTGTTTCCTCGTGGGTCCCGCAGTCCGGAGACAGCCATCTTACCTAGTATACGTAGCGCTGCTGGCACTGCTCCGAAACTTCGCTATTTCTAGCGGCTTCGTTTGCTCGTTTGATAAGTTAGCGGTAAAAACGTCAATGCAACCGAAATGTTCTGCACATTTGGACTGGGAGGCGGAATTAGAGGCGGCTTTCTTTGCCGCTGAATCTCAATCAACTCAACAACATTTATTAAACAACATGGGCGACGTGCTCGAAAAACAAAACCGAAAGAAGATGAGTCGGGAGGGCGAAAGCTTTCTCCCGTCTGCCTGGAGAAGGAGAACAACGTCTCGTTCCTCCCTTCTCGTGTCCGCTTGGGGGTGCGTCACTTGAAGGGAGGAAAATGCGGCGTTGCTACCTTTTTCCTCCATTTTTTCCTAAAGTGTAGGGAGTCGCCACTTTCGGGCAGGTACGGCGGTCTTAGACAGGTCGTGCCGTTCCCACTGATCTCTATTGTAGTAGGCTGGATCGCGGAACGAGGCTTTTCTTGCTGGGGTCGAGCGGCACCACCGACAGCCATCGCTTCACACCTGCTAATGCATAGGACTCTAAGGGGGGATCGGTGGCCGAGTGGGCTAGCGCGCACCATCTCGGAGCATCTGGAACGAAAGGTCGCGCTGCAGAACCCAGGGATCATATGCCCAATCCCCACACCTGCCCTGTTTTTATCTGGATGAGGATCGTACCGGCGTGCGGTCGTGTATCACTACTGCTTGGTGCACGTTAAAGACCCCAGGCCATCGGTTGAACTGCACTGGCCAAATTTTCCTTGTGCAGCTGGGAGGTAAGTCGCCCCCTGAATCAGACTAAGTTCTGGGTTGCATGAGTATACAGACACCCAAATTTGCTTTCATGGGACTCTATAAAAGAAAGGGAAAACTGCAATTTCTTACTTTAGTAGGTTGTCCTCGACGATGACAGCACAGCTGAGGTTCTTTGCGCGCACCCAAGCCAATTGCTGGTCGGGAGTGCGATTTTTGTAGGGGTTCTACACATGGGAATTGTTTAATTGCAATAGATGATATGTGAAATTGCTTGGAGGTCTGGCAGCACTGTGCACGTGGCTATTTTAATATCGTCAAGCATCTTGAGTTTCTTTTCCCCAGAATTTTCGGGGCATGAGCGCTCTGCCACTAAGTTCAATTTGGAAAGGTTATTGTTTTTTGACTTCCGATCTCCCAACGAGGACATAGGACTAGGCCGTCATGCCTTTAATCTCTGAGGACAGTTTCAATTCTTTTTTCTACGCAAATACGCATAAAGTCGTACTGTTTAGCGATAGACTGCTCCACGCCAATACATACAAATCAAAATTAGGTTTTTCTTTTTTTTTTTGGTCGTTACTGGAGAAACGTTTTTGGGTAGAAAGCTTTGTGTTATTCGAAAGGAAACTGCGCCCTGAACAATATTTTTCGGGCGTTGCAAGGAGCTCAAATTTGTTTCAGATAGCATTGACCTCAAGCAAAGTTGACGGATGTTGAGATATTAATGTAGATTTGTTAAACCCCGGCAGAATAACTGCTTTGACTTTCTCAAAACTACCCCCAAGATTCTTCCCACTAAACAAAATTTTTACCTCGGCTGCGACAAAACAAAAGAAAAAAAAACATGGAAAGAAGATTGTGAAATGAAGTTGCCACCACCCGTGTTACTCCACTCGACATTCGCAGCGCAAGTTTTCGCAGACGCCGACATCGAAGTTTTAGCCACTGCGATGAACCTAAGTCGAACGCCACGTTCGATCTAATCGAACGTGGTGTTCGACAGCAAAGATAGCAAAATCCCGTCTCTGTGAGTGTTGAGCAAACAAACACGTCGTCTGTGTCTGTTCTGTTTTCTATTTTACATGAACGCGCTTTAAATATTCACGAATATTCTATCACCAAACTCTTCTATTTAGTTCTGTTTAGTTTTAGAGGTATTTTACAAACCTAGTTTTCCGACGCCAAATCAAGTGTCTAGGAATCGCTGCAAAGCAATAAGATTGCTTTCTGGCTTTCCAAAGTATATATATATATATATATATATATATATATATATATATATATATATATATATATATATATATATATATATATATATATATATATGTATATATATATATATATATATATATGACATTAAAATGAGGGTTCTGAGGTGCTTTCAGCTTTTGTTGTTCACTGTTAACCATAGGCATCTTCAATTATGGTTGGTGGCGTAGATTAATAAAACTGTGCTCTTTTTGCCTCGCTCAACAATCTTAGCTTTGTCGGCATGCGTTGAGCTGCTCACGCATCAGGAAAAACGCAGGCCGACACCATAATGCGAATAAAAGAAAAAAAAGTTAAGAATTCAATTTGCTACAACTTCGTGAAAAGATTAGGGCCCAGTTCAATAGTTGTAAATGGCTTCACGCCGCGCGATAACGTCCACAGGCTTCTTCGCGTTGCCACCGATTGTTTTTGTCAAACGCTGCTCACGTCACGCACGAATCGAAGATTTATCGCTGTATCCGCAGTGGAACACAGCAACGCATTGGCATCGCATCTCTCGCACGAAGCGCGGTCACTTGCTAACATTGGGTCTTTGCTGGTCGGGTCACTGGTTTCGTTTTCTCGCCGCTACCAAGATGGCGGACGAAGTACTCGGCGCGCTACTAGATGGCGCTCTACATTTCGCGTATGGTCTATTGCCTTACATATGCAGTCACTGTTTGTAGCTAAAGACGCGCCGCGGTTTGCCGCGGCTGCTCGCACTCGTACTTCTTTTCGGCTGCAACTCAAACAATAGCGGATATGGGGAAGTACTAGCGAGTTTTCTTTGATGGTTTCTGCTGCCTTGCCACTTTCTGCGCAACCCGCTTCGAGGTTCGGGACTTTGCAGGCAAGGCTTGCGCCGCGCAAGCGCTGTAGTGGCGTCTTCGTTCCGAAAAGCGTAGTATAGGTGGGAAAAAGCGGTCTACGAAAACTCCCTAATGGGGAGTTACTACGAAATCCACGAAAACTGCCTAATAGGAAGTTTTCGTAGATCGTTCCTACCGTCTCGCAACGCTTTCCGCAACCCGCTAGGAGATCCGTGTTTCATGAGTCTAAGGAGCTTCCCGTTTCTGCCGCGGGAGGGCGAGCAACGAGCTGGAGACAGAAATACCCCACCCGAAGTTTGTGTTTTTTTTTTTGTTTTTTTTTTCTAAATCACGGCACATGAGCAATAAGGTACACACTTTGCAAGTCGTACTTTGTGGCTTTTTGTTTTGTTTATTAAAGCCTCATGAGCACTATGAAGATAGAGGTCGCAGCCAATTTTTGTTAGAACCAAGGAACTTACGGGCAGTCCTGGCGACGAGTCCCAGAAGCAGCACTGGCACGCACAGGATGAGGGTGCCCACGCCGCCGACGTACGAGATCGCCTTGGCCCTGAACTCGGTCTTCGCGGACAGCACCCTCTGGAACACGTTCTGGAACATGTTCAGACGCGCAAATGGAGCAGGATATTAGTGTTTGGGTTATTACCCTTCGGGATCATGAACGCGAGAAAAAAACAATACATTCTAAAGCCGGGCTCATACTCATATTACATTATGCAAAAAAACTGCTGACACTTCCCCAGTTGCAGGAGCAATCTCCACTGTCATTAAGCCAACGGTCGTTGGCATCTCCCAACAGTTAGAGAGCTCAACTAAGTCGTCCGGTGTTATACGGTGCGTAGCTAGGCCCAACAACCCCAGTTGACAAGCGCGTCATGGGACACAATGGAAACTGATAGGAAACCAAAACTGATGTCATATTATCTTGTTTTAAAAACTATGAAAATGAACTGTGTGCACATTTTTCATTACAAAAACGTCTAGAACAAAAGGATATTGACTTATATTTTTCTTTTTAGAATAAAGAGGCGATGATCATAACGTTTCCACGAATTCAAGCAAGACAGACACAAGGAAAATATTATCGACACCGACATCACTATGGCCGCCCTCACCGAGCTTTGGCTACGGCGACGTGCCGTGATCTTTCTAGCGGCAGCTGTGTCACCAAATCATACCGATTATTCTGAAAATGTTTGTTGCTACGATACTCTCTTGATACCTCCCCCAATCTTCCGAAATAGTAAGTGCTGCGCTGGCGGTGGTCATGGGCAGCACTGCGGCGAACGCCGCTATCTTTAGCTCTACTGGGGCTAACCCCCATCACTGAGGCAGGCCTGCTCAGTTGTACTCAATAATCGTTAGAGGCTCAATGAGAGTTGGTGGAGCCACGAAACTCCGGACCAAAGTGATTGAGTCGAGCTTAATGACAGTTAAGAGCGCAGTCTTGTCAAAAGTGCCACACAAAAACACTCCGAGGAAACGTTTGAAATTCAAATGTTTGAAGCAAACATGCCCGAGGCTGAGGCGCACGCAATCACGTTGTCTAAGAAACGTCTTTCTTGCGGTGTAGTTTCAAGAGTGAAAGGGAGAATTTTCTTTCAATCTCTCCTTCGCAAAATTTGATGATGTTGTTTGAGGGACGCAGTGTTGGCAGAGTCCCCCAGTGACGATATTTCAATGCGGCTCATAGATTTCACCTGAGTATTGCGTGAGCACTCTATTTGAACTCCCGATAAGCAATGGCTTGACAAGCATTCGGGTAGTCACGCGTGACTAATCGCTGCAATGACGACAATAGCCGAACCCTAGCAATGTCCTCGACAATTTTGGAACGTTATGCTAACCCCTGATAGGCCATTCGATATTAAACTTTAAATAACAAATAATACTCCGATTGGCGAATCTCTGTGTGCTGCATTTCTTAATGACGTGTTTAATAAATAATTTTCTAATCCTCATTGTAACACCACTCCGACCTATGTCATGTTAAGTCATGTTAAGACATTTGAAATAATGAACCATGTTGTTGACCACAACGGTGTTTAAAAAATTATAAATGGCCTTAAACTATCATCAGCACTGGTATAGACGCAATCAGTTCAAAATATCTTCAAGCGACAACTGAATACTTTTCTCTTATGCTTGCGAGTCTATTCCAACAGTTCCTCGATGCCTCGTTCTACCAAACGACTGGAAATTCGGAATAATAATTCCTCTTTACAAAGCTGGCGAGAAGCACTCCTCTGACAATTACAGGCCCATCTCATTGACTAGCATTCCATGTAAAACCTTCGAACACATCACCTACACACAAATATTTGCGTTTCTTGAACCCTATAGATTTTTTCTCTGTTTCTCTGTGTCAATATGGATTTAGGATAAGCTTTGCTTGTGAAACACAACCACTAAGCCTTGAAAACGACTTTCATGTTGCCTTTAATCAGGGATCCCAGATGGACTGCATTTTTCTTGACTTTATAAAGGCCCTTAATAAGTTATCACATAATCTAAAAAAAAAAACTATGTAAACTGAGTATTCATTTGGATGTGTTTCTTTGAATTGTTGCATTTTGAACAGATCGCTTTGAATTTGTAACTTGTAACGGTATGAACTCCACTCTCACGTTTGTTTCCTCCCGCGTACCCCAAAGGACCGTTTTAGGTTCTTTGCTTTTTCTAATTTATATTAATGACCTTCCCAGTATTGTCTCATCCTACATAACATTATTTGCTAAAGACAGTGCCATTTATCAAATAATATCTAATGACAGGTGCAAACTGATGCGCATGGCTCGCAAGGTTACTTTTACTTCTACGGATAGCCTTAA
>JAZHYW010034257.1:0-22443 GCA_037355805.1 Ixodes ricinus | reverse complement strand
TGATATTTTGAAGTGTTGACTAATGACTCAATTTTATCAGGTACAACACATAGTTGAAGGATGATTTCCACCATGCTGGTGTGGCTAGAAATCGATTATAAAGCTAGTTCTACCGGTTTTCCTGAATCGAAATCTCCCATGCATAGCACCAGAGAGCTGTCAGCTCTGTCTTGGCACATCACAATGCGACTCAGATTCTTCTTATTTTTCCAAAATTAGTACACAATGTAGATGGAAAAAAACTTCAATTTCTGTTGCTGAAAGTTAAAACGTGACACGTACGTCGATTTTGAATCGTTGGCGTAGTGATTTGCTCGACTCCGGCAATCGGGACCACTCCGGACTGTGCTATTTTCATAGTTCTCGACAAAAGACACACTTGTCAGCACGGGATCCTCAGATGAAACGTTTATAAACACCGATGCATGAGAGCTGTTTCAACTTTCAGCAACAGTGATTTGAGGGACTCTTTCCAGCTACATTATGTACTAATTTTAGAAAATGAGAAGAATCTGAGTCAAGCGTTGTGCGGATCTACATGGGATCACAACTCTCTGTTTTCGCTGCAGAGGTTACGATTCAGAGCAAACCCTGAGGGCTCTCTTTGACAATGTTCCAGCCAGCACCCAGCGGCGGAAAGCCAAGCCTTCAGCCAAGTGCTGTAGATAGTAGAAGTCATGGGTCATTTGTCACCACTTCAGAATATCAATATTAAAACAAATTCAGTTCCAAAAGTTACAAGCTTATGTAGCACTGTCAGGAGAAAACTTTGCACGCTACCTTGCGAGGCATTCCCCATGTTCGTTGGCGGTACAGCGTCAAGTCGCGGTGCTGCACTCCATTCACAAAATGCTCCGAGCACAGTCGAGAGGATGGCATTGCGGAAAAGTCTTCGACTTAGGGATGCAAGCCACTGCCGCAGCCAACTGGGGTCATGTGGAAGCGATGGAGCTCTGGAAGACATTTGCACGCCGCACTACACACCTTGCCGGATTCGGTACACAGC
Organism: Ixodes ricinus; assembly: GCA_037355805.1. Lineage (NCBI taxonomy): Eukaryota > Metazoa > Arthropoda > Arachnida > Ixodida > Ixodidae > Ixodes > Ixodes ricinus. The sequence goes on along the minus strand of JAZHYW010034257.1, from coordinate 21,437 downwards.
CAAGCATGGGTCCTCAAACAGTATTCCTACGCTTTCTGTCGATTGTCCAGTGCGCCACCTTCATAACTGAGCAACGGTGTCCCGATGATCGGGGGACTGACGCCATCCGGCCCGTGCTTCTAAACGAAGTTTGGGAGTTTAAAACATAGGAGAAACTGCGAGCGAAGTTTGGGCAATGCCGACACCCAACACCCGTGCAAAGCCTCTCATCCGGGACTTTCCTCTTTCCTAGCAGCTTCTCCAGTAATGAATGAGTTTTTTTCGCCGTGGCCCTTACTTTCCCCATATGTCTTCTCCCTCACTCTTTCAGTAAAACGGTCTCATATATGGCTCTGCTCTGCGTGGCCCCTGACCGAGGCGGCAGCACTACCCAGGCAGTGGTTTGCACTTGCGGGGAAAGCAACTACTTCAGCAGGAAAGCAAGCCTTCAACTTGGGTGTTGCTTCTCACGCAGATGCACCAGTGCTCGGAAAGAATGCGCTCAACGCAGTGCCTGACGAAGAACAAAAAGAATGAATTACACGAAAGCGCTCTCCGAGGTGAAGCGGCTTATGAGATACATTGAAAGAGTAGCGGGACGACCCTTAGCAGTTTTGACAAATTTGTTTGATCGCAACCAGAAGTGCGAAATATCCAAAGAGTTTGGAATGTATGCAGACCTACTGTACACGAAGGGAGATCTAGTCAGCTTAGTGTGCTTAATATCACTGAATAGTTGTGCAATTCTAATTTGCTAGATTTTATTCTTAAGCACTTGTTGTACTGAGGTATTCATGTCAATGCCAATTTTTACGTTGGTTCAATTTATGGAAGCTTGTTTTATATGTCACGTACAGTAGAAAGCAGAGGGGGGTCATCGCTCCCTTTAACCATGTATGTCACATACAATTTGTTATTGTGTATTGATTTCGAATCCTCTTCTGCTCTATATTTCAAGCTGCACTTGCATTCACTATGAAGATACCGAAGAAGTCTTCAACTGGAGGAAAACTATAAGCACAAGCATGGAGGGGCATCAAGATGGCCACCGCAAGGACTACTATAATGTAAATTTTTCCAAAGTTAAAGCAAGGCATGCCTTCTTCCAATAAAGGTATTGTAGCAAGTAGGTATGGCTCAGCTTCAAGCCATCACATATATGCTCTTGTTTGTTCATTCCTAATCACCTGTTCTAGTCACCACCTCTAGTCAGTTTGCAGCTTGTTGCTGTAGTATAGAGCGCGACACTGTTACTCACGAACAGCAGACGCCGCAGTTTTCCAGTTTTTCTCTGTGAAACCAAGGGATGTCATCCAAGTCATTATTGCTACTGAAAGAGCTTATTTAGTTCTATAATGTAAGCGATAAAATTTGGTGCTGCTAATACCATTTAAAGTAAAATGCGAAAATGCCCGATGTACGTGTTCGCGCTAACAGTGTCGCGATGTGTACATACAGATTTGTTTTAAATTATTGGTGACTCATTTTAACAGTTGAGTCTAGCAGCATCCTTGCTCGTATGTAATATGCTTCTTTTGGTTTAATTTGAAACCACAATAAATCTGTTTTAGTACATGTACCTGACTGATTTCATTCTTTGCAAGGGTATAGTAAATTGCGAATTAATTTCGTCTCAATATGTGCTGTGATGAAAAGGAGCTTGGTAATAATCGTGCATTCTAGCGTTGTTAATAGTGTGCAGTATTGTGCCTTTCACAAACATTCTTTTCCTCAGTTAACGGACATGCTACGATCAAGCTTCTTCAAAGGTGCATACAGTCGATTCCCTGCAGTTATGTATATAGTGCACTAGATTCCGGTGGTTCATCTTCTGGAAAACATTGCTATTTATGTATGCGAAAAAGGACCTCCTCGAAGACCCAGGACGCAATATTTTGCTGCAAGTCTTAGCTTTTTCAGTCCTTAGAAAAGCCATGTCTGTAGCGAAACACTGCTCTTTTGGTTTTCAGGAGGTTCCTTTCCAACACCTTTCTTCCAGCTTTGACTACCTATGGTTTTGTTGGTACGCCAGTTTATAAAACATTAAATTCACATCAAAGAAAATGGTACTGCTACACTAGCAGAATATCCATAAAATGTTAAAAGACTTTTCAGTTGACGAAGACAAAAGTATTGTAATCAGATGCAATTGCTACCCATGAAGTTCGCCTGCGTTCACCAGCAGAGGTGTAACTGCATGGGTGGCGGTTGCGTCTGATTTACAATATTTTTGTCTTTAGCTACTGAAAAGTTCTTTCTAAGATTGGGATATTCTGCTAGTGTAGCGGTACCATTTTCTTTGATGTGAATTATGTTTTACAAACGTTGCATAGCGGTTGTAAAAGTGTTTCACGAATGTTAATATAATGTTTCCTTCAATGTTAGGTTTAATGTTTTGCAAACATTAAATTTATATTGTAGGAACGTTTCTAATGCGTTAAAATAATGTTTGGAAAAACATTAATCTAACGTACACATAAACATGTGAAAACATTAAAAGGACATTAAGGACATTTTCAAACGTTTGGGCCAAACAAAAAAATAACATTATTATAATGTTTTGGTGCTACCTGGGAAGGCACCGAGCGAGTCATCGCCTACGCCAGTCGGACACTGTCCAGAGCGGAGAGAAATTACTCCACGACTGAAAAAGAATGTCTGGCGGTCGTCTGGGCCATCACGAAGTTTCGCCCGTACTTATACGGGAGCCCTTTCCGCGTTGTCACGGACCACCACTCGCTCTGCTGGCTTGCGAACCTAAAGGACCCTTCAGGACGTCTCGCTCGATGGAGCCTCCGACTGCAGGAGTTCAACATGACTGTGGTCTACAAGTCAGGCCGTAAGCACAGCGACGCCGATTGCCTGTCCAGAGCCCCTGTCGAGACATCCTCCGGTAGCAGCGACGACGATGACGACGAGTGCTTCCTAGGCGCGGTGAACACTAACGACATGGCGCGACGTCAAAGAGACGATCCTGAGTTGCGCGCCCTAATCGAGCACCTCGAAGGACGAGGGGGTACTATCCCCCGTGTCTTCTTGAGAGCCCTGCCGACCTTCGTCCTCCGACAAGGTGTGCTTTACAAGGAGAACTTCGGAGACAACAGCTCGCCATGGCTGCTGGTAATCCCTGCCGACCTTAGAGAGGAGATCTTCCAAGCCTGTCACGACGACCCAACGGCTGGGCACCTTGGCTACAGCAGGACGCTCGCCAGGATTCGTGAAAAATACTACTGGCCAAGGCTACCGAAGAGCGTTCACCTTTACTCTCGATCATGCCACGAGTGTCAGCGACGCAAGAAACCGCCGACGAAGCCGTCAGGACATCTGCATCCGATTGCTCCCCGTCTACGCCGTTCCAGCAGATCGGAATGGATTTACTTGGCCCTTTCCCGCCGTCAACGTCGGGAAACCGCTGGATAATCGTCGCCACAGATTATCTCACGCGGTACGCCGAGACGAAAGCCCTTCCATCGGGTACGGCTGTGGAAGTCGCCAAGTTTTTCATCGAGTCCATTGTCCTCCGGCACGGCGCCCCCGAAATCCTCATTACCGACCGTGGATCATCGTTCATGGCCCAGCTGACGCAAGAAATCCTTCGTCTCAGCCACACCAGCCATCGGCGTACCACGGCGTACCACCCGCAGACCAACGGGCTGACAGAGAGACTCAACAAAACCATCGCCGACATGATCTCCATGTACGTCGACGTGGAGCACAAGACATGGGACGAGGTGTTGCCTTACGTTACATTTGCCTACAACACGGCAGTGCAAGAGACCACAGGAGTAACCCCGTTCCAGCTGGTGCATGGCAGGAAAGTAACGACCATGCTCGACGCGATGCTACCCCATGAACCAGCCGACGATGGGAGCCCCGACGCCCAGGTGGTTGCTCAACGAGCCGAAGAAGTTCGCCAGCTCGCCCGACTCCGAATTCAAGATCAACAACGTGTCGACGCTACCCGATACAACCTTCGTCGTCGGGACGTCCACTTCCAGCCCGGAGATAGGGTGTGGGTGTGGACACCGATCCGTCGTCGTGGTCTCAGCGAGAAACTCCTGAAGCGCTACTTTGGACCCTACAAAGTGCTTCGACGACTCGGGGATCTGAACTACGAGGTGATGCCCGACGGAACACGGACTTCATCACGCCGCCCTCCACGACCAGAAGTCGTCCACGTCGTGCGCATGAAGCCGTACTACGCCCGATAGGACTGTGGACTTTGTGTGTTCCAAATGACTCTTTAGTTTACCGCCCTTTTTATTTGCTTTGTTTTGTTTTGTTTTGTGTTGCATCGGGGCGATGCACTTTTTAAAGGGGGAGTAATGCCGCGCGCGCAGCTGGCCAAGCAGGCAGCGAGCGCGCGGCCTAACGGTTATCGCGCTTGTCTCCCACGCGAAAGGCCAGGGTTCGATTCCTGGGACCGGCGGATCTTTTGTTTATTCCTGCAAAGTAGTATTCTGGTAAATTCTAGAATCCTGTTGCTTGTTCGAGGTCCGAATGTTCTACGCGACGAACTTTCCACGCCGATTATTCTAGAAGCCCACGCATGTACATAAGGGGCTCCGCGTGGCGAGCCGCAGTCAGTTTCGCCTCAGCGTTCGATCCTGCTGCTTCGCCGCTTTCGACGCCCGCGACGCTCTGTTATTATTTTCTGTTTCCTTTTTACTTTTGGGCACAAGTTCGCCCCATTAAACGTTTAGTTTCTTTTGTTATCACCGCCTCATCAGTTGTCATTCGTGACAATATAGCCGAGCTCCAGCACTGTCAAGTCGCTTTATTAGAATTCTTGGTTGGTTCAAAGTATGGGTGCGGTCCCGGAAATCATACATACAAGGTTTGGGAAAAAATGTGTGGTAAATCTGAAGTTTAACAAAAGTGTCTAATTAATTCGAAGGATTTTTTTTTTTTTTGCGTGCTCGAGAAGTCAGGTAACTTTAAATACATGAAAAAGCCTCGCGATTATGCCAACCAAGCTTAAATACACTGTTTTATCATTTTTATCATGCACACTTATTCGCTTTTATCCACTGTGTGCGTGGTCATGGAAAGGAGGGGGGTAAGCAGCTAAGCTGCCAGGCAGCCAAGTCGGGGAGCAGCCAGACCAAGACAAGCCAAGCATGGCTGTGGACACGCGCATTATGGCGCCGTCTCTATGTTGTATGGAAAGTGATCAACAGCGTGACTGTGCGGCACGCACGTCCAACAGAGCTGGTCTTGAGGAATTACCCATCCCTTGGAGATGTTTCACCCATCGAATATGTCAACAAAGATGCCGGGGTCTGGGATTCGTTTTCAGACAATGAAATTGTGCATGTAGTTAGGCACAGGAACCGTTGCTTTCCATGCCAGATGCTGCTGATGCTGAAGCTGTGTTGGGCGTAACAGAGGGCCTTTTCTTCGGCGAAAAAACGCCGGAGGCACCCAAGAAAAGCTTGCAATATGCAGAGCTCAGTTACTGCAACATGTATTTATCAGCGGAGGATTTGTCCGTCTTTTTGTTATTCTTCTAGCGACACGTACTTGCAACCAACGTGCTCACATACTATCAACTTCTGAGTGAATACTGAATAAACAAAAAAACTCACAGTTTGAGTGTGTGTGTGTTTTTTTTTTGTTTTTTTTTTAATTTAAAGCTTGCTTAATTCGAGGCATTTCGCTGTCCCCGTGAGCTTTGAATTTCTGTGTGCGGACCGTAGGTTTATAGGGTTGTTCGTTTTCGGGTTTTATATTTTTTTAAATTCGGGGGGTAAAAATCGGGTGCTATTTTTCAAGCTGATAATCGGGGAGAATTCGGGTTTTTTGTGGAAACATTCCGAAATTCGGGTTTTTTCGGGTTAAATTTACAAATGTACTTAACAATAAAAACCTTTTTTTTTGTATTGGAGCGTTTTACGAGCTTTTTAACGCTCACGCGGTAAAATTAGGGGTCTCTTTCAAGCCGGTAATCGGGGGACATCAGGGTTTTGCAGCTCCGGTTGCCGTCGGTCGCTTCAAGGGAAGCACCGCCCACGGAATTCTCCTCTCCCTCAGGTGTCAACAATAACCCCGACCGTTCGAGGGACGGTCGTCTTCGATCAGATATTTTGCTATGGAATAAACCTGTTAAGTTTTTCCGATCTGTTTACGCGACTGACTGGCTCGGACGTTGTTTCGTGAGAAAGGTTGAACGCCAGCGAGATGGCCATGCTGCCCGAGAGATCCTGCTGGGCGTCGACACCTCAGCGGTCGAAGGGGGATTGATTGTGCATTTCACAAGCTGCGTGCAGCAGGGCCGAAGCTACATGGCGTGCCGAGGCGGTTCCACCTCCACAGCGGGTGGACGGAAATGTCCCTCCGAGGCCCCAACGCCTATTGTCGCTTTTCCTCTGCCGGCCTCCGTAGAATGTCACGGTGAGTTAGGCGCGCTCGTTGGGCGGTTGGTTGAGAGTCGTGTAGCGTCCACAGTGCTGCACGCAGCTTGCGAAATGAACTATAGGTCACTGTTGTTCCGAGGTATTGTAGCTAGCGCGTGTGCACCGACAACTCCGTACGGCGTAAAAATAAATAGGTTGGTTATGTGGTTTTGGAATTCGGGGAGAAATCGGGTTTAACCCGATTCTCCTGAAACATGTTCGGGGTGTAAAAATCGGGTAAAATCGGGTTTTACCCGAAAACGAACAACCCTGGGTGACATTCACTTGACGTCACTCGCTAGGTTCGCTGGCATCGGCCACCACGGTCGCCATCTTCGAGGTCTCTTTCTATCGCGGGTGTCGTCTGGCCGGACCTTTTGAGCGTGGTTTAGCAGCATTTTACAACTTTAAAGGGTCTTTTTGACCGAAACTAGGGGTTATTCCTATACTTTGGTGCTTTTGAAGCGTAGTAGGAGTATTTTTGTGTGTTTTAGTTCGTTTTTGTCGCTATCGGACTCGTTCACCGCGGCCGCGTTGCTCCCTCGGCTGCATGCAGCGCTCCGTGTCGCGCGCCGTGCCCACGGCGGTAGCTCTTGCGAGAACTGATTTTTCTACTTTGGTGCTCTTGTAGCACGGTGTGATTACTCTTTGTTTTGTTTTGCTAGTTTCTTTATTGTTTCTCTCTAGAGGATTTTCTGCACTACGGCCGTGTGACCGTGTTGCTCCATCACCTCTGTGTCGTACGTCGTGCCTTCGGCGTTCGTTCCTGTGCAGAGACATACCGTGCGGCTCACCGAGTGCGCAGCTTATGAAAAATACGGGGCGTTTTTTATTAGCCCAAGCGATTTAAAAATCGCATGTAAGCGATTTGGCGAGCGACAAGACAAGCGACGGCGACCCGCCTCGCTGCCGCTCGGTCACTCGCGCGACGAAGCAAACCGCATGAAAGCGACGGGACCAAACAACGACCAAGGTGATTAGCGCTAAGTTTTCTAGAAATCCCAAAACCGAGCTACGCGACGAGCGACAGTAAAGGGCTGTTTATACTCCAACGTCGACGAACGCAACGCGCGCCGGTGCAGACCGACGTTCGTCGGTCATTACGTTGCGCCGAGAAGCGCCCGAACGATGGTGTTTACAGTCCAGCGCAGACCAACGCTGGTCCAGCGCGCCCCGACGAACTGCCCCACTTTACGCATGCGCGTCTCCGTGGCAACCACATCGTCTCTACGGGTTATCTATGGGCGGTAGCTTGCGCCATCTAGCCTAGAGGCAATCGGTCAGTGTGGTTCGTCTTCATGTTGTCATGTCACGCTTCAAAACAACCATTCGGGGTAGCGGTTAGCAGTTCAAAAACAAGCAAATGATGGTGGTAACGAGTGCAAACCAGTATTTATTTTATCCTAAATGCCACACAAATGTCAAAAAAAAAAAGCCCGATAACCGTCGAAGTTGTGCCAAGCGACTCCGGCGATTTCGCCGGAATGCTTCAATGAAATTTATGCACTCGATATTCTACAGAAACCTCTTTCTGACAGGTGTCCGGTATGTTATCATCATAGTAGACTTTCCCGCTGACTTAAGAAACGGACATCGAAGAGAGCGGACGATACCTAAATTACGCAATGTGCGCGTTCGAAATTGTAACACACTTTACAAAGCCTATACAAACAATACAGGATTCAGTCTAATTGCCATCGCGTATCGCTATTATCGTTTACAAGCTGAGACCATTTACAAGCTGGGACAGCCCAATTGAAAATTTCTCGTGCCGGCTAAATAGTTCAGAGGTTTCCGTGACCGCCGTTCCCGTACATTCGACGACGCGTTTTCGATCGGGAACGACTGCCGGTGAGTGCGTCTGGCACATGATTATAAATAGCACACACATTAGGTCATCCTTAATTCTAATTAACCCTACCTCTGGCGCGTCATCAAGCTTCCAGCTTTTGCCGGCACCCCAACACCACGGCCCACCACCACCGGCTCATTAGGTCGATAGGCCTATCGAGAATCGAGGGTAGCGCATCCTCGGAGCAGTCCACGTCCACGCACACAATCGCCGAGTCAAGCGCACGAACGTTAAATACACACACCAACACGGGAACATGACAACAGCACACGACACACGGCAAGAACGACAGGTTCAGATCCCAGAAACCAGCATCTCGCACACTCTGACCGGCCCCAACGAACCCGCCAACCGGATTCCCGAATGAGGCATTCGCGCGAGGGCTTCTGGGATAGCCTGCGTCGGCGGCGCCGACGTCGAACGTTGAACGTAGAGCATGTCCAAGTCCGTCGCAAGCTACGACGTCGCGCGTCGAGCTGCTCAGCGCGGCGCCGCGTTCAACTTGACGTTGGAGTATAGACACCCCGTTCGCAGAAAGCGTCAGCGAGCGTGAACGAGCGCGTGCGCTCGTTAAGGGTGAACCGCATGTAAGCGATTTAGCGAGCAACGGCGACAGCGACGGGAGTCGGCGACGAGCGACGGAGATTTCTCACGGTCGCTCGTCGCGACGCTCGGTTTTTGGATTTCTAGAAAACGTCGTTTATCGCCTTGGTCGCTTGCTCCCGTCGCTTTTATGCGGTTTGCCTCGTCGCGCGAGTGACCGAGCGACAGCGAAGCGAGTCGTCGTCGCTTGTCTCATCGCTGTCGCCGTCGCTCGTCTCGTCCCGTCGCTCGCTAAATTGCATGCGGTTCAGACTTTACACACCTCGGCGGCAACAAGGAAACTAAAACGGTCCGCCCCCGAGATAAACTTTTTTCACTCTTCTGTTCAACGAAGCTTCTTCAAAGATATGAAATTAGCACACACTACCAACGGACGACCGCGTACGCGCGTACCCAAGCCTGTCAAACTGCGACCTCGAAGATGGCTGATCGACGGTGGCGCTCCCTGGCAAAATCGAACCTGCAGGCTCAGTGGACACCACCTGACACGTCACCCACCAGCCAATTGCTGTGGGTGACGATAGAACTACAGCCATTAAGAAATAAAATAAATAATGTCTCATGTTGCTTTCATCTCAATTTGATGCCAAAGAAAGGTGCAAATGTCTCGACCTTGCAGATTGGAAGTCCCCAGGTGAAGCCTAAGCGCCTTCGCCTGGTCGTGGATGTCAGTGGTTGCATGTGCCGCTTCAACGGCTACGACTCTAGCCTCGAGCGGGAAATGGAAACCGTCCTTGTGGTGATGGAGGCGCTCCAGGGCTTTCAAAATAAGTTTGTTGTGAGTGCGTGCAAAGGCATTTCTTTCTGTTTGCCTAGTTTTAAGTGAACCCTACAGAACAGGGGTCTCCAAACTTTGTGGCTAAGGGGCCGGATTGGGGATCCGTCGCGGTCTCGAGGGCCGGGAAATAAATAAGTAAATACAAATAAGGGAACAGCAAATAAATGTCATATATAATCATTTAAATACAAAATAGATTAGAGTAGCCATGAAAAAAGAACCTAAGACAATTATGAATACATATACTTTATATTAAAATGTAATTTAGCTAAGAATAGTATTACACAAATATTGGGACAAATAAAACTCATCAATCGAAGCGCCTAGGAACTTTGGCATGTTCATAAAGGGCCCAACACTAATTAGAATGGTAGAACTGATGCTGACAATATGCAATAGTCATATATTATGCTGTCATAAAATATATGCTGCAACAAAAAGGAATTGCAGCATACGATTAGTTACACAGACATGAATCAGGGGACTAAGAATAGTGTTGCTGGTGATTTTGATGTCCAATGAGTAATATGGCGAGAGGACCTGTGTTACAACAGGCAGTCTCTTCTCGTTCTTCGTGGTGTCTTAGTTTGCGCGGTTGGTGCGCGGCGCCGTTCTAATGCGAATAGCATTCTTTGGATACTTCACGCACTTTTCGCCTATGTATCTATCTATCTATCTATCTATCTATCTATCTGGCTATCTAACCTCTTACGCCGCGGGTCGATAAATAAATAAAAAAGACCGGCGCCGGCAGGGATTCGAACCGTTGACCCTTTGATCAGCAGGCAGACGCGCTAACCACAGAGCTATGAAGGCAGTCATTTAACGCACTCTAAACGGTTGTTTATATCTTTACCATAGGACGCGCTTTACAGCGCTGTCACAGCTACCGGTGCGCGCGTTCCATGCACGAGGGCTCATTCCGCTCTCCTGAGGCTGAGCCAACACCTCCTAGAAGAGAAGGCCAGAGCGCTCCGAGTGGTTACGTCACAATGGCGGAGGAAGGAAGTCCATAGCGCAACTACGTGAGAAAATTTTGTGGCACCGACCGCATCGACGTGAAAAAACGCGACGACGCGGGGTGTTCGGGAGCGTTTATCTGACATTAATATATGTTTTAAAAGCGCAGTATTGTACAATTTATTATATATATAATATAAACATAATATACAACGCGCTATCAAGGTTGAAAGTACGAATTTTTTTATTTATGATTATCCCCGTAACCGCGGGACTACGTGCAATCGGTGCAATCCCGCAGATCCTCACACTTTTCGAATGAACCGGTCCGCTGCGACGTTTTCTTCCCTCGTACGGGCTCCGATTCTGGTAAATTTACGTTGTGTGTGAGCTGCTGACTGTCTAAAAAGGAACCCTGAGACTTTGAGAAGGGAAGGGAACCGAAAAAATCCAGTCATCGCTGCAGGGAGCGCACGCGAGCAAGAGATGGGTCGACGACGTTGAGCTGGTTAAGCCTCCCACACTGCTGCCGCTCGCTGCTCGTGTGTGTGTGTGTGTGGTTCTTTTGATCCTTCCTGTGGTTTCTTGATCGTCACCGCAGTCTCGGGTAGTTTTTTTGTGTTCGCTTGATACTACGGCATTTACGTGGATTCGCGGAACAAGTCCTGCTACGGTTTGAGTGACATATGTGGCAACCAGCCAACGGTAACACTGGTCGATTATCGATAGACCTAAAGTTCGTGTTCAAATGTTTTCGCCACGGATATTGTGGAACGTATGGATACGATCGACAAGTGAGTAACAACTTATTTACGGGCTTTCTTGGTCATGTGGGACGCGAGTAAAGTGCTGCAGTCGGGTTGTTTTTTCGTTTTGGTTTTTCGTGACAGAATGGCATCTTGTTCGTCGTTATCCGTGTGCGGTTGCGTCGACATTTGTAAATACTGTAAAACCCTTTAATTTCGCGGCCCCTATTTTTCGCGAATCGGTCACAAAGGACAGAATCGCGGCCACTAAATTTCGCGAATTCCAGATGCCTGCATTGAAATTCTTAAAGATCGAAATTTTCGCGTGCCCTTAAATTTCGCGAATTTTTCAATTCGCGAAATTCGCGAAAATGAAGGGCTCGCGAACATTAAGAGTTTTACAGTATGCGTGGTAATATTCTAGTTTTCACTGGAAGGTGAATAACAAGTTTGTGTGATTATACAAAGTGTGTTGTTTGTGCTTATGTGTTTATTTATACTAATGTTATTTTATTGCCTTTACCGCTTTTATACTAGAATCTTAACTGTATTTAAGGTATTAGTATTATTGTATACAAAATCTGATATTTTGTTCTAAGGCAGCTCGAGCCCATAGGGAGAAGTAAATAAGTTGACTGTAAATAGTAAGCTTAGTACCCCTGCCACGGAAAAGTTAATATATTTTCATTAAATGATATGGGACTTAATCAGATCGAGGTCTTCAGTGATTATATGAACGTCGCAAGCTGATTTGTCGACCCCATATTGTCATTCGATCGAAATTACATTACTTTTGCCGTGTGGCCGGAGTATGATGCAAGAATTCAGTGACTGCACGCGATAACATCGCTTACATGATCGTAAGTGACACTTGTCTAGCCGTGTCCGCGTTGACTATGTCTACCTGATTTTTAACTGTGATTTGTTTTGCTGTGTCCAATCACTGCGTGTCTCGCCATTTTGTCGAAGTATTTCTGTGTAAAATATGCATTCCTACAGCAATTATTGCGTGGCTCAATGTTTTCTCTTATACGCCTACCCCGTACCATTTCATCCCGATTATTTAGCGGTGTAATATTTTGCCCGTGTAATAAAATGTTTTCGAGACCCGTTGCTATGTGCAGCTTTCATTTTAGCTAACAAGACAGGTGTATGTGACTAAAAGCGCGTTATGACGGTCGATCCACGCGCGTTGTCTTCGCTTCGCCGCGCGCCCCCGATGGCCTTCCTTCGCGACGTCACGAGGAGAGCGCTACGGCCTTGTTTTCTAGGAGGTGTTGGCTGAGCACGGCCGCTAGCTCACCCTCTCCCGCGCTCGGGAGAGGGTGATGTAGCGGCCGTGCTCAGTCTCACGAGAGCGGAATGAGCCCTCGTGCATGGAACGCGCGCGCACCGGTAGCTGTGACAGCGCTGTAAAGCGCGTCCTATGGTAAAGATATAAACAACCGTTTAGAGTACCGTTGGTTGAGACTAGCTGAGACGCCAGAAAGTCTGGTCGGTACCATTTTGAGTGTTTGTGCGTATGGCGCGTGCTTGGCTCGCCTTCCTAAGTGACACAAACGCACGTGCTGGGCTGCGGAGATCGTGCGCACGGCTGTGAAAGTGTCAACAAATTTAGAATCGCCTCAAGAGTGGGCTGGCGTATCTAGAGTGTGCCGGCCACCTGACGAACGCGCATAACTCCGCACCGTTTGATGCTATTCGCATTAACGTAGATAATCATTCCCAAAGGATGGGTTCTGCTGATTTCTTTACTGTGGGCGCCGCGGTAACAGCGGACTTGCTGGAAGCGGACCACGGGACGGGCTTCATTGGAAGGACCATGGTCAGTCACGGGCCGGTCGTAAGACCTCCGCGGGCCGGATTTGGCCCGCGGGCCGGGGTTTGGAGACCCCTGCTCTAGAAGACCACAATGCTCTTTCAGAAGTCTATCAAATGTTTCTCTTTGTAAGCTTGTACATTGTTGCTGATCAGCAGATTTGGTCAGTGTGATCGAGCAGTTGTTCAACTATACAATCTATCGTCAAAGGGCTTTACTTCTGCCTAACCCTAGTTTCCTCAATTGCAGAGGCTTAGTCACATTGATTTTTTTTTCACGCAGTATGACATCCTTGGACACTCGGGTGAAGAAAGTCGTCTAGACCTTGTCAAAGCAGACAAACCGCCTACAAATGACAAGGAAAGATTCAAGGTTCTTCAGGTGTGTGCACCTCCTCCCCATAATTATTAAGGAACTCAAGATACCTACGAGAGAGATTTTCTTTCAGTTCAATTGAATTGCTGTGCCAGTAGTTCTCAACCGCTGATGTTTCAGGGACCTCCATCCTCTGGATCAGTGAAAGTGATGGGGGACCCCATCCACTGGAAAGGAGGGGGATAATAGACAATTATGACGACAAAGGGTAAATAAAGAAAACTAAATGCATGCAAGCTAACTTTGAAGCTCTGACAGATAGACTAACCAACCTTACTCTGTGCACATGTTAAAGGAGCTGTGCAACAATTTCATGTGCTTTGCTTAAATAATTTGGGAGTTGGTGTCTCGACCATTTTGAAGCAAAGAACAAAAACCGCTTTTGCATGCATGTCATAGTTTTTATTTTAAGAATGGACAAAGATTGAGGTTTTCGGCACCTCTCAACTCCTTCACCATCTTCCGAGTCACGTGCGCTGTGACATAAATGGGGGTCGCACGGGGTTCCGGTGAAGCTCTCTCTCTAGAGCCATCAGTGAGCCGTGAGAACTCACCCGCTCACGACCACGTGACCACGTGCTTGCGCAGAGCAATCAACATGGCGAAAGGAGGAAAAGCTCGCCCGGGTCTTGCAATCCCCGTTCGGCTCTGCCCCCGTCGCCCTCTCGCTTCTGGCGGCTGTTTTCAGTAGCAGATAGAGCTGAGGGTTTTGTTGACCTCCTGGCAGATGGCGCCACTAAAATTCCGTATAATAAAAGTTTTGTCGATAATACCAGGTTCTCGACGCATTTATATTTATGTTGGAACGACAAGATTTATAGAAAAATTACCTTTTATTGTGCAGGTATTTGCACAACTTCCTATCTTTTACAAGTCCCCCTTTGACGTCATGCCGTGTGGTTCTCATGGCTGCCGCTCGCGGCTGCAGCTCAGGAAATATTTCAACTTTTGCCTCGCGATTCAGCGGCAGAATCGCAACATTTTGAAGGTAGGAGATGTGTTTTCGTCCTTTGTGACAAGATAGACAATGTCAAAAGTAGAAGATGCAAATTCTTTTAACGTTAAAATCGTTGCACAGGAGCTCCTTTGAACAATCAGCATCAGTTAAAAAAAATTGCTCAGTTGGGGGCTTTGGGGACCCTAGAAGGCCTTCAGGGACCCCAAAGCAATGTTGGGTAAAGTACATCTAAAAAGAAAAAAAAGTACTTGGAAGTGAAGTAGAAAGTAAATGAGAGATTATGTACTTCAGGTACACCAAACGCAATGTACTTTAAGTAAAGTACTGTAAATACAACATACTTTCAAAGTAAAGGACAAGTACTTTTTTAGCACAATCTTCCATGATGCCCTTTCATTCCCTCTATACCGTGTTTTTCTTTTTAAACTGGTGTGCATTGCCAGGGTTATTCGTTGGTGCATCAGTTATTTTCAGAAATGGCAGCGAATATTGGATAAAGTCAAGTGGCCACAGAGTAGTCGTTTTACCCTCGCTGAAGAGATATGCACAATCAACTTATACTGTAATTATTTGTATAGGTCTTAAAGCCACCATACTTCACTCAAAGAAATGACCGGATGACGTCTCAAAACACGATAGCGCAGGAGGAAGAAGAAGTGATTCGAACGCGGTTGCGTTTTTCAAGCTCGCTCCCTTGAATTAACATTTTTACTCTTATCAGTCGGTCTGAATAGTTGGAACTCCAGAGAACCTTCGTAAGTTGACTGCTCCTGTCCACGGTGGGGTCTCACGCACCGGGCTTTTTCCCGGTGCACGGGAATCGACCTGGCTATGTCTTCCGGGCCACCCTCTCAACACTCGAGTCATCACGTCTCCACCGATCAGTACAGTCTGCCTTCCTCCATCTGTGGCAGCTCAATCGCTGGATCAGAAGACAAGGACTCGCCCATGAATACCGCTGAGGACATCACTCCAGGTCAGCAATGTGCCACAACCTCTTCGCGTCGAGTCATTGTACCAACCAGTGACATAGAGCTTTCGGACTTTGACGAACCAGACTGGAAAGATGTCCAGACAAGAAAAAAGCGAAAAAAGACTAGCCCTAATTCGAGCCTAAGTGCTGAGACCGTCTGCAGTGCTGCAGTAGTGCCTGAAGGGCTTACTGTTGTCTTCACGCCACTAGAGGAGGGCCACGTAATTACGTCACTTAGTAGCCTAAAACTGTCCCTTGCTCTAGAGAAGATGTTCCCTGAATGTATCTTGGAAATCAGGTTCAACAACCGCCTGAATCTCATTGCCGTTGACGTAAGGAACGGACAGACGACGCGAGGGCTGCTGCGCTGCACGGTGCTCTGTGGAGTCAAAGTCAGAGCGTATGAGCCTCTTCCCAGACATTGCGCCACAGGTGTAATCAGGGACGTAGACACCACGCTAACTGACGAAGAAATCGCCAACAACCTGAGGTCCCCTGAAAACAGAGTTGCTCGTCTTCGACGACTAGGCAAAAGTTCAGCGATCAAGGTCTCCTTCTGTGGATCGACGTTGCCAAGCTATGTTTACCTCGGTCATGTCCGGCATGCAGTTTCACAATTCCAAGAAAATCCACTTCAATGCCGCAAATGTTGCCGCTATGGACATCGAGAGGCAACCTGCAAGCGCAGCCCGGTGTGCAAACGCTGCAGCGTCACGCATGAGGACAGAGACTCCTGCTCTGCTCAAGAAAAGTGCATTAACTGCGGCGACGCACACTCGGCTACATCACCATCCTGTTCAAAATGGCGGCAGGAAAAAAAGGCAAAAAATTACTCCAGACAACACGGAGTCGATTTCCGCACTGCCAGAACTGCGGTTCATGAATCCGGATGGCCGGAGCTGCCCAGAAAAAGCGAAGTGCCTTCTTCAACTGCGCAGGACACTTTGGCTACCACGACTGAGAACCAGGTGCCAGAGAGGCCTACATACGCTGCACTAACTAAGGTTCCAAAAAGTAACAAAATAGAGGCACCTCCAACTAAGCAAGAGCCTATTTCACCTGACCTAATCCAACTCGAAAATCCGACAGCGTCAGGAAACACACCCGCCGATCCAAGAAAGCGAACACCAAAGCGTAAGACTCCGTCCGTCTCAACAGACACAGTTCCAAGCAAGGGGTGGATTCCGAAGCTTCAAACAGCAGCAAACATAATCTGCAAGATTTTGGAATCTATTGACGCAGAATGGGCCCGCAACATACTTACAATTCTTCAAATGGCCCTTCCCCTTATTAGATCATTGTAAATGGCAACTGCCACGCCACATTCCTCTTCAGAACTTACTCTGTGGCAGTGGAATTGCCGTAGCCTCCGCAAAAAGCGCTGCAGCCTCATACAGTATCTTCAATCGCACGCTCCCCCACCCGACATCATCTTTCTACAAGAACCTCGCACCATTCCTAATCTTCCTGGATATGTGACACATGTGGCACATAACGATCCCGAACAGGACCACTTTGTGGCCACCCTAGTCAAACGCGTTCACACCGTGGTAGACTTCACTTTAGACAACCAGGCCGTTCCACATGTCTTACTTGAACTCCTTCCCGCCTCCCCACGCAAGCGTAACACCAAACCTCTCCGCCTACTCAATGTCTATAGCCGCCCCCAAGACCGCTACGCACGGTTTGATACGCTGTTTGAAGCCGCACGGCGCAAGGATTGTGCAACATTCATTGCAGGCGACTTCAACGCTCCTCATCCCACTTGGGGCTACCCTCGCGACACACCTAAGGGGCGCAAGCTACACACTTTGATCCAACAACACAATCTCACTCTACTTACTGATCCATCGACACCTACACGTCTTGGCACCAGCGTTGCACGGGACACGTGTCCTGACCTCACCCTTTACCGTGGCACAACACCCTGCACCTGGCACAACCTAGAGGAACAGCTCGGCAGTGACCATTCCATTCTTGTCACCCATATCAACACTAAAGACTTCGCGGGGAGGCACGCAAAATCCGCATCACGGACTGGCCCGCCTTCCGCGTTTCTTCCTCTTCTACCTCGCCCGACACACTCACTGATTGGGTGCAGACACTGCAAACTCGGCTAGACCGACACACGCGCACCCTTACCACCACTCCCGATGCACCGGATATAGACTCCCACCTTCTTCACCTATGGGAAGCGCGCCGCGGTCTAACCAAACGGTGGCGACGTCAACGACACAACCGGAAGCTCAAACGACGCATTGCACAACTCACTGTAGATGCTGCTACCTATGCTGCCAACCTCACTGGTCAAAACTGGAATACGCTCTGCGACAAGCTCAATGGTACGCTCGGTACTGCACGAACATGGTCCCTACTCCGTCATCTAATACAACCAGGCCAAGCCAAGTCGGACAGGGCCAAGGGCATTTACAAACTGCTCCACGCCACTAACCTAACAGACTCCGAATGCCTCACACAGCTACGACAGCGTTACCTTCCCCCTCCTGACACTCCACGCTACGCGGACTACACGGGTCCCCCCAACGATCTTCCTTATCTTAACGCGCCCATCACGGACATTGAGATTCGCGCTGCACTCACCGACATTCGCCGCAACACATCCCCTGGTCCTGACAAGATTCGCTACTCTCTTCTGTACAACCTCTCTGATTCCGACACCACTCAACTTACTGCCTACTTGAATGAGGTGTGGGAGTCAGGTACCCTCCCCAAGGAATGGAAGGAAGCCACAGTTGTTCTGATTCCTAAGCCTGGCAAACCCCTCTCGTTGGAGAACCTGCGCCCGATTTCCCTAACCTCATGTCTGGGCAAACTGCTCGAGAAGGTTCTACAGTTTCGCCTACACAAATTTTTTGCCGACACCTCCGCCCTTCCCGACACCCTCTATGGCTACCGTAGTGGTATTTCCACTCAGGATGTACTGCTCCGCCTCAAACACGAAGTTCTAGACGCCCCGAGCACTGCTCAATATCGAGCTGTCCTTGCCGCAGATCTTAAAGGAGCCTTCGACAACCTGTCCCATGACCTGGTCCTTGAACAGTTGGCAGCCACTGGCTGCGGAGCGAAGGTGTACAATTACATCCGCGATTTCCTCCGCGACAGGTCCGCCAGCCTCGTTTTTGGTCACCTTCGCTCCCCCTCCGCTCCAGTGGCAAACCGTGGTACTCCGCAAGGTTCCGTACTCTCTCCCCTCCTGTTTAACCTTGCTATGCGAGGTCTCCCTCCCCTTCTGGATGAGATCTCGGATGTCCGTCATGCACTTTATGCGGATGACATTACTGTCTGGGTAACGACAGGCTCTCTCGGACACATTGAAACTCAGTTACAGGAAGCTGCTACAACCATCGAGCAATATGCCCGGCGTGGGGGCCTCACATGTTCCCCCACTAAGTCGGAGTTACTAGTCGTGACAAAACACGCTCGCGGACAAACCGATCTTCCCCTCACCATCACACTAGATGACAAACCCGTCCCGCTTAAATCGGCCATACGGGTGCTTGGCTTCACGTTGCAATCCAACGCTAAGGCAACACAAACCCTTCACCAACTCACCACCCAGTGCAACCAAATCATGCACATGCTACGCCGCGTCTCTAACCGCCGAAACGGCCTTAAAGAGGCAGATGCCTTACGCCTTGTCCAGGCCTTGATTCATACACGCCTACTCTACCACCTACCGTACCACAACCTCACCCAGACCGAACACAAACGTATGTCTACCCTACTACGGAAGGCGCAGAAACTGGCGCTCGGTCTCCCCGTTCGCACAGCCACCGTTTGCCTAGAGCGGCTTGGGGTGACCAATACCCTGGAGGAACTTATAGAAGCGCATGAGGCTGCCCAGTTGACGCGCTTGCGCTCGACGGCTCAAGGGCAGAGTCTCCTTGCCACCCTTGGTTTCCCACCCTGTCCTGCTTCCCTTACCACTGCGGGTCTCTCCCCCGCTGCTCGCGCCAAACTCATTGTGGCTCCTATTCCCCGCCATATGCATCCGACCCGTCACTCGGCCCGGCGTGACCATCGCTCGCGCTACCTCCGACGCGCGTATACGGAAGGCTGCGATACCGTTCGTGCCCTCTTTACGGACGCCAGCCCGCAGGATGCACGCGGGGGATCACAGTCGTCGTGAACAGTGATCTCAGGCTGGTCCACGCTGCCACGGAACGTGGTCTCACCGACGTGTCCCTCCTGGAGGAGCGTGCGGTTGCCAGGGCAATCCTTTCTACCTCCACTCTCTCCTCTTCCACGCCCACTCACATTCTGACTGACTCCCAGACGGCCTGTCGCCACTTCCTTTACAACACCCTACATCCCTTCACTGCGTCCCTGCTCGAATCTTTCCTATCCTCCACCTCCCACACTTTCCGGTTAGTCTGGGTGCCTGGGCACGCAGACATCCCCGGTAATGAGTGCGCACATGCGCTCGCCCGAGAACTCTCCAACCGGGCACCTGGGGAAGACTCTGCCACCATCCGACCAGCCCCTTTTTCATACTCAACTCACCTAGCTGAGTTACGCCTCGCTCGACAACATTATCCTCCTCCTCAGCCTTCCCTTACTCGCAGACAGGGCGTCCTATGGCGTCAACTCCAAACCAACACCTTCCCGACGCCCCTTTTCTACTCTTACGTGCACCCCTCCCGCGGTCCGCCTGAGTGCCCGCACTGCGGCGATCGTCCCACCCTTCTCCATATGGTCTGGCAATGCCAAGCCATTCCCTCTGTCTCGCCTCTTCCCAACCCCTCCCCCACCTCCTGGGAGGAGCGGCTGACCGATGACACGGCCACCGGCCAGCAATGGCTGGTGGACCGTGCCGAGTCGGTGGCCGCCACGTATGGGGCCCCGGACTAGGGGCTCCAATCGGGTGTGCTAGAACCCATACCTGCAATAAAGTTTATTCATTCATTCATTCACGATAGCGCATTTTCACAAGACGATACGCTAATTTTTTGCCTTCAAATTTGGGGAATGCACTTTGAAGTCAGGAGTTGTACTGTCTTCGGAAGGTACCATAAAGAATACTTCAAGGAACGTACAAGTACATACTCCAGAGGGTGCACTTCAAGTAAGAAGTGCAAGTTTTCTAAATCTGCTTGAAGTAGTAGTTTAAGTACAATGTACTTAAAGTACTTCCCAACGCTGCTCCAAAGGGTCCGCACACCCCCATTTGAGAACCACTGTGCTATGCTGTGTTATCTGCCCCCTTCTTTTTCTCGAGACAATTGAAACAGAAGCTTGTCTCTGATGGGCTTATTTTTTTCATCCTATGACAGGAGATGCATGCACATTCCCAGTTCTGTATGAGTGGAGACAATACCCTCTCAGGGACAAAAGAGGCCATTGAGAGTGTGGTGGGAGACGAATGCGAGCAGTACTTTGTGATTAGTGCTGAGTGATGCAAACCTCGAACGCTACGCCATACCAGCTAAAAGCTTTGCACAAGTCCTGACTTCGAACTCAGAGGTGGATGCTTTTGCTGTCTTCGTCGGCTTGCTGGGGGACCAGTGTTAGCGGAGAGAGCTCCACGACGGACACCCAGCGCCATCTGTGGAGGGCGGAGATATCTCCAGAACGACGAACACCGAGCGCCATCGGAGGAGGAGAGAGGAATGAACATTGCGACGAGACTGGCGCACGTATTTCTCCTAGCTCCCCCCTTCCCGACACCCCACAATAAACAAACAACAAACAAACAACATGTCATCACGACAAACTGTAATCGACTTTTCATCCGCATTAAAATCGTTGAGTTTAATTTATTATCGTATATTCTTGAGCTCATCATCGACTAACACCAGGCTGCCAGGTTGGTGACCACTCGATGACCAGTACCAGGGTGTTGGAAGTGTACGGAGTCAAGGGGTTATGAGAGGGAGGAGTTTGGTGTGTGTGTGTGTGTGTGTGTGTGTGTGTGTGTGTGTGTGTGTGTGTGTGTGTGTGTGTGTGTGTGTGTGTGTGTGTGTGTGTGTGTGTGTGTG
>JAZHYW010034256.1:0-11228 GCA_037355805.1 Ixodes ricinus | reverse complement strand
TGTACTACCCTCATGTAAGTACCCACTGTTATTTGGGGCATTCAAAATGAAATCAATCAACAAATTGTTTTACCCCATTCCACCAGGAAGTGCTGACGTACATAGTACTGGGAAAATTCGTTTTCGGGATTCTATGATGAATGAGTCAACTTCGTACTCAAAATGCTTTTGATGTAAGAGCAAAGACGAGTTCTCGGTGCTTAGGAGTCCTCATTCATTTATAATTATTTGTCGAATAGTTTCTAAATTCCTGCACCCCGACCTTGAAGGCCTCAGTTGCTTTCGAAAGTAGCTTCAACGGTCGCACATGTCTCGTCAAATTTAGAGGCCAAGCAGAGGGTCTTCGCTAAACAAACTTATGCATTCGTGAGCTTCCAGAGGACCTACTAAAAATGAATGAGAGCACTATAATTTGTGCATTCGGATAGTTTCTCCCAGAAATTTTTCACACAGTAAAACCAAGTTCTAAAATGCTCCGAAGAAAACAAATATCAGGTTGCTACGTCCAAGTGAGGATTTTTCTCGTTTCTCTTTCGGCGCATTAAACGTTTGGGGAGGTGGGTATCGCTATGCGCGGCCCGTTCCCCATTTGGCGTGGACATTGGGCCCTTCGCGGGCAGAACCTTCTCAAGAAACGTAACATCGGGGCGAAATATAGCTGCCGACTGCGGGCCGGCTCCCAGCCTTCCCAGGCTGAGCGAACGGTGGTAAGGACACCGCCCCCCCCCCCCCCCCCCCCGGGCTGTAATTAGAGTAATGAACGCGGCTTGAGATGCCTCCAGGCAGCGGCGCACGCACCGGCATGACGCTCAACAGACGGTGGGGCGCAAAAGCTGCTGCTCCCGGCCTGTTTTTTTTTTTTTCTAATTGAGCGCCGCGCCAAATTGCGCGGGGCTGGCGCTGCCAACGCGCAGCCTGCCTGCCCAGCGCCAGGGCATCCCGTGGTGAATGCGCCCACTGCGGCCCCCGGCTTCGGCCCGCGAACCCGTGCCATGCAGGCAATGCAGTCGTCGACCGCTGGAGCTAATGCCATGCTCGAGAATGCACTCGCTGCAATGTTGGAAAGTCGGGCGCCCAGAGCCGCCCGGCAGTCGCCTCTGTTGGGATGGGGAGACAGCGGTAATTTTGTTCGCGTTGGACTGCACCGAGCTCGTTAAAGCAGCTGTTGCAACTGCAAAGAAAAGCGCATTTTTTAAACAGCCTGATTTGGGACAAGCATGTCACAAAAACAATTTTTCCGCCAAAAACAAAATTTTTTTACAGCAATATTTATTGCGCAGGACTGATTTTAGTTTGCGGCTATTTCACCCGTTTTGAATCGCGCGCTACAAAGTTCCTATTACACGTCACAGAGTCGGCTGCTATACGTCACTGCCGAGTGACGTATACTCAGCTCCTCCGCGGGCGTCGAAAGAGCGGGAGTTTCAAATGCGGAGAGGATTGGGACTCCGACTAAATTACGTTCTGAGGCGTAAATATTAAGCTAGAAAAATTTGTTTTTCGCGGAAGATTTGTTTTGTGACATGCTTGTCCCAATTGAGGCTGCTTCAAAAACACCTTTTTCTCTTTGCGGTTACCCTTTAAGACTCCGTGGCAGCGGCGGCGGTGTAGCCTCTGCGGAGGATGTTCATTGGGCAGTGCGGGTGACCCGGACCCCTCTTGACGGAGATGAGGGCTGCAACGCTCGGGGGCGCATTTGACGTGCGTGAATGCGAGCATCAGGGCGAGCAGGAAGCTGCGATGTTTCTTTAGACATCGATCGGGTGAACGCTGACGCGACTTTGTCTGCTCAGGGCATTGCCAAATGCCTTTCGTTCGGGACTGAAGTAGCTTTTGCCTGAGCAAAGTGGGCTGAATTAAGGTTGACAGATTGCTCGAACGCTTGCCTGGTTCTTCTAAACAAAGAAACAACAACAGAAAGCGTGCAAATTTTTTGTGTCATATTTTATAAACACACGCTAATCTGAATGGGGGATTCGGTGGCCGAGTTTGTTAATGCCCCTCAGCTTGGAGCAGATGGAGCGAAAGCTCGCGCTCCATAACCTGCAAGGATGCTGGGTTCAATCCCCTCCTTAGCCTGTTTCGACCAAGATGAGCATCGTACCGGCGTGCGACAGTGTATCACAACTGCGTGATGCGCGTTAAAGACCCCCAGGCTAGAGATGGTACCGCAATGGCAAAATTGCTCATCTACAGCGGAGACACCATGGCGCCCACTGAGGGACGATTAACTTCCACTCTCTCAACAAATACACAACACAACTTACCTATTTTTTTCCAATCTGGATTAATTTCAGTTGTAATCGAATATTTCACTCAAACAGCAGAATGCCAAACACTCACATCTGCGCGTCCTCGGCGTTGAGCAACAACGACGCAATGTGGTATTTGTTGGTTTAATCTATAAAGTGTCGGGGGTCTAGTCCTCTGTTAACACGAACCTAATGCCCATTATTAAGAAAACCTTAGGAGTTTCAGGGAAGTATTTTGTGTCACGGTGGTGCGCTCCCGTGAACAGATTCTGTTCTATAGATACACAAGAGCAGACCGGAAAAGGCGTAAAAATCAGGCATAAGAACTATAATGGCTAGAACGATTTCGTGACGATCAATTCCAAAGCCGCAATTAGACTGTTCATATATTATACAAGAAATAATGCTGGCTGCAGACATGAAGATGGAATCATCTGAAGACACACGCTTCATGCAGGTTCAAAGAAGGTTTACTTCATGCATATGTATGCTAAGAGCTTGCCTGCGGACTCTTTTTGATTTTCAGTTGTGTATTTAGCAATGTGACATCGCCCTCAAAGCGTCTAGATTTGGGTATTTATAGCCTGTATTTTGACGATGGTCGGGATAAAACAGTGCCTTCAGAGAAAGATTCGGGTTCGAATACACCCAGTGCGCTGGTTACCAATCGAGCTCTGGCACCAATAACTCTGACTATCGAAATTTCCGAGACTCAAAAAATGTGCTGACACAGAGCACTTCTATTGTTTTACGGAATTTTTATATGTTCGTGTTGTCAATTGAGCAAAGTGACAGTGGAGAGAATTGCGAGCCGATAACTCAGAGGCGAATACGTAGCTGCGTATTGGTGTGGCTGCAGATTATTCAAGTTGTGTGCGTGTCATATCAATATTTTTGTGTGTAAATATAAGTGCCCAGAGAAATCAATTCAAGATCATTGTTTGTATATGTAGCGACCTGTTTTAATTATTTTTATCAGAACTTTTGTTGTACAAAAAATGTCATCTGTCATAAGACAGTGATTATTGGACATAGTGCTTCAAACCATCAATCACAGAGCGGGTTACCTATGGCGGGCTGTCAAGTTTGCAAAGTTTCGTTGCGCTTGAATGTATGTCCTACTCACGCGTATTCTGATTCATCACTCCGTTCCACTTAAAGCGACACGAATATCTACGAGAAAATATTTAAAATATTAAGAAGATGCGTAAATTACACTTAGCCCAAAGTACTGCACGGAGCGCGGGAATGAGTAAGTACCTGAAGCTTCGTACTGTAGCAATTTCTCAAAGATGCTCGCTCGAGGAACCGTCTTAAAAGCATGAACAAAGCACTTAGATAAATGATAAGGTAGCACCGGTGTCTTTCTCTATAAATGCATTTCACAACCCAGTTTCATACTAGAGGAACAGTCGAATACCACGCATAAAACGTTTGTATGTCTTGAATTGGTGCTAGCGCCTTCTTTTGCTTTCGAAAATGAACAAAAGCTTTATCGCGCTCGTCTCCAACGCGTAGCACACGTCGGGACTCGGAAGGCAGAGAAAGAACAAAGCAGGACTCACTTTTGTCGAGAGCACATTTCTTTTCGTTACACTCTCAAAAAGCTTCAATCTTCAAAAACGAAAGCAAAAGAAGGCGCTAGCACCAATTCAAGACATACAAACGTTTTATGCGTGTATTCGACTGTTCCTCTAGCATGAAACTGGGCTGTGAAATGCATTTAAAGAGAAAGACACCGGTGCTACCTTATCATTTATCTAAGTGCTTTGTTCATGCTTTTAAGACGGTTCCTCGAGCGAGAATCTTTGAGAAATTGCTACAGTACGAAGCTTCAGGTACTTACTCATTCCCGCGCTCCGTGCAGTACTTTGGGCTAAGTGTAATTTACGCATCTTCTTAATATTTTAAATATTTTCTCGTATATATTCGTGTCGCTTTAAGTGGAAGGGGTGATGAATCAAATACGCGTGAGTAGTTGACACACATTCAAGCGCAAGGAAACTTTGCAAACTTGACAGCCCGCCATAGGTAACCCGCTCTGTGTTGATGGTTTGAGCACTATGTCCAACAATCACAGTCTTATGACAGATGACATTTTTTGTACAACAAAGGTCTGATAAAAAAATTAAAACAGGTCGCTACATATACAAACAATGATCTTGAATTGATTTCTCTGGGCACTTATATTTACACACAAAAAATATTGATATGACTACGCACACAACTTGAATAATCTTGCAGCCACACCAATACGCAGCCACGTATTTGCCACTGAGTTATCGGCTCGCGATGCTCTCCACTGTCACTTTGCTCAATTAACAACACAACATATAAAAATTCCGTAAAAAAAAGTGCCCTGTGTCAGTCATTTTTGGGTCTCAGAAATTTCCATAGTCGGAATTATTGGTCCAGAGCCCGATTGGTAACCAGCGCACTGGGTGTGTTCGAACCCAAATCTTTCTCTGAGGCACTGTTTTATCCTGACCATCGTCAAAATACAGGCTATAAATACCCAAATTTAACGCTTTGAGGGCGATGTCACATTGCTAAAACGCAATTAAAAATCAAAATAGTCCGCAGGCAAGCTCTAAGCAAACATATGCATGAAGTAAACACTTTTGAACCTGCATGAAGCGTTTGTCTCCAGATGAGTCTATCAGCATGTCTGCCGCCAGCATTATCTCTTGTATAATATATGAACAGGCTAATGGCGGCTTTGGGATTGATCGTCACGAAATTGTTCTAGCCATTATATTCTTATGTCTGATTTTTACGCATTCTCCCGTCTGCTCTTGTGTATCTATAGAACAGAATCTGTTCACGGAGCGCACCGCCGTGACACAAAATACTTCCCTGGAACTCCTAAGATTTTCCTTAATGATGGACATTAGGTTCGTGTAAACGAAGGACTAGACCCCGACACTTTATAAATTAAACCAACAAATACCACATTGCGTCGTTGTTGCACAACGCCGAGGACGCGCAGATGTGGGTGTTAGGCATTCTACTGTTTGAGTGAAATATTCGATTACAACTGAAATTAATCCAGATCGGAAAAAAGGTAAGTTGTGTTGCGTATTTGTTGAGAGAGTGGAAGTTAATCGTCCCTCAGTGGCGCCTGGTGTCTCCGCTGTGGATGAGCAATTTTGCCATTGAGGTACCACTGTAGCCTGGGGGTCTTTAACGTGCATACACTGTCGCACGCCGGTACGATGCTCTTCTAGGTCGAAACAGGCTAAGGAGGGGATTGAACCCAGCATCCTTGCAGGTTATGAAGCGCGAGCTTTCGCTCCATCTGCTCCAAGCTGAGGGGCATTAACAAACTCGGCCACCGAATCTCCCATTGAGATTAGCGTGTGTTTATAAAATATGACAAAAAAATTTGCACGCTTTTTTTGTTGTTGTTTTTTTGTTTAGAAGAATCAGGGAAGCGTTCGAGCAATCTGTCAACATTAAATAAGCCCACTTTGCTCAGGAAAAGCTACTTCAGTCCCGAACGAAAGGCATCTGGCAATGCCCTGAGCAAACAAAGTCGCGTCAGCGTTCACCCGATCGATGTCTAAACAAACATCGCAGCTTCCTGCTCGCCCTGATGCTCGTATTCACGCGCACGTCAAATGCGCCCCCGAGCGTTGCAGCCCTCATCTCCGTCAAGAGGGTCCCGGTCACCCGCACTGCCTAATGAACATCCTCCGCAGAGGCTGCTACACCGCCGTCGCTGCCACGGGTCTTAACGAGTGCTTCGGTGCGTCCAACGCGAACAAAATTACCGCTGCCCCCATCCCAACAGACGTGACTGCCGGCGGCTCTGGGCGCCTGACTTTCCAACATTGCAGCGAGTGCATTCACGAGCATGGTATTAGCTCTAGCGGTCGACTGCATTGTCTGCATGGCACGGGTTCGCGGGCCGAAGCCGGGGCCGCAGTGGGCGCATTCATCACGGGATGCCCTGGCGCGGGCAGGCAGGCATGCGCGTTGGCGCGTCAGTCTGCGCATCGCGCAGCGCCAATCAGAAAAAACAGGCCGGGAGCAGCAGCTTTCGGCGCCCCACCGTCTGTTGAGCGTCATGCCGGAGCGTGCCGCCGCCTGAAGCTCTCAGTCGCGTTCATTACCTAATTGTGGCCGGGGGTCAGTGTATCCACCACTGCTCGCTCAACCTGGGAAGGCTGGGAGCCGGGCCCGCAGTCGGCAGCTTGATTTCGCCTCGATGTTACGTTCCTTGAGAAGGTTCTGCCCGCAAAAGGCCCCAATGTCCACGCCAAATGGGGAACGGGCACGCGCATAACGATACCCACCTCCCCCCAAACATTTAATGCGCCGAAAGAGAAACGAGAAAAATCCTCACTTGGACGTAGCAACCTGATATTTGTTTTTCTTCGGAGCATTTTAAAACTTAGTTTTACCGATGTAAAAATTCTGGGAGAAACTATCCGAATGCACAAATTATAGTGCTCCCTTCACTTTTAGAGGTCTTCCTGAAGCTCATGAATGCATAAGTTTTGTTTAGCGAAGACCCTCTTTGCCTCTGAATTTGACGAGGCATGTGCGACCGTTGAAGCTACTTTCGAAAGCAACTGAGGCTTTCAAGGTTCGGGGTGCGTGAAATTTAGAAACTATTCAACAAAGAATTATAAATGAATGAGGCCTTCTAAGCACCGAGAACTCGTCTTTTTTGTCACACATCAAGCATTTTGAGAACGAAGTGACTCATTCATCATAGAATCCCGAAAACGAATTTTCCCAGTATATGTACGCCAGCACTTCCTGGTGGAATGGGGTAAACAATTTGTTTATTGATTTATTGAACCTCAAATGCCCCAAATACGGGGTACTACATGAGGGTAGTACAAAACATCAAAACAAGATTTCTTCGATGAATGCCTTGAAATTGGCGCTGTTGAAGTGGAGCACGACGTCGGTGGGCAGATCGTTCCAGTCATTTGCTGTCTGGCAGAAAAATGAAAGAAGATGAGCAGTGCAGCGGACATGTGGGATAGACAGCTTCCTGATGACTGATGCGACATGAAAAGCGGTGAGCTGGCGCGATAACAGAGCTGCCAATTGATGAGTGACACAACTTGTGAAAAAGGCATAGCCTGTATAGCCGTCATTCGTGTTATACTTCGTCCTTGGTACTATTCATCGTTTCACTGTGAGCTTACTAATACGGTAGACACCGCACGCGTGAAAGTTTTGAGAACATTTGGGGAGCTTTAGGGAAGCCATCATCAGTAGACTGCTGGATTGCATACGATCCCAACGGTGCGACCAGTAGTGTTGCACTCTTTGGCGCAACACTGCGGCAAGCAGCTGCAAGCATCGACGGTGTCTGGCTGAGTGTGGTCGAATCGATTGTCTAGATTCAAGAAGACTCTACCCTGGAAATCGCCATTTGCTAACTCGAAACGTTCGAGAAGCCTCCAATTCGAGATCCAACGAGGGAAATTAGTTCTCGTTTTGTGTATTTTGCCACTTCTTCGTGCCTGCTTCCGACTCAAAAGTCGTGAAACCGCAGCAGTAAAGTGCAAAAAAAAGGAGACAAAAAGAAGAAGCAGTAACAAGAGCGATGTGGGACAAAGTAGAAATCTCGAAATCAATGCCCGATAGCCAGCGCATTTAAACGAGCCGCAACACTCAGTGCGGCGGGCATATCAGTGCTCCCAGCTCCTTTGCAGACAAATTCACGGAAACTCAAAAGTTGGTTGCGAATTTGGCGCGAGTCTTTTCGTTTCTTTTTTTATAGTATATCTACCTTTTATGGCAAAAACAACATAGAAATATATATATATATATATATATATATATATATATATATATATATATATATATATATACATATATGCATATATATGTACTTAGCTGTGCGTGATAACCAGAAACTTCCTCGGTGGCACAAGACAATCGGGGCACTCTTGCCAAACGTTTCATCTCCCATCCGCATCCCAAGCTCGGCTACGATATTACTCCCCACAATTCGAAAACCATACCGAGGCGCCATTTAAACTCCGTGGCCTCTTCCCTCCAGACTCACATACAAAAACACAAACGCACATTCCTTTAAAAAAAAGAAGAGAAGAAAACAAGCAAATCAACGACGAGAGGTTTCTCAATGTTGTCTTCAGATTGCGGTGGCACGCAGCAGCGCTGCGTCGGCCGCGTCAGAGTCACGGAGTGCACCCCGTGCGATTTGGGTATATGTGCTCCGGCGCTAGAAGTAGGAACAGAACCAGAGGCGGCTCCTCCCCAGCGCGAAGCATGCATGCCTTATCGCAGAGCGGGCATAGAGTAATATACACAAGGTAAAGAGCGGACACTGCCATAGGCCCCAGGGGCCCAGATAGACGAGTGACAGGTAGCGCTCCTAGTGGGCGGCATTAAGCATAATCTGATTCCGGTTCCGGTCAAGTTAGTTTCGGTTTCGGTTTGGGCGTTTCTGCTCCGGTTCTTTGTTACCCGTACCCCTTCTCTCTCTCTTCACTTCCCGCCTCGCTCCTCGCTCGGCTCTCGGGAGCTCCTCGACTCCCGAAGCCGCTGTTTCTTTTTTTTTTTTTTCTTGTAACATTGACGCACTTTTATTTTAGTTTTTACGATAGAATCCGTGCAAAATGTGTTAAACAATATTTCAACTTACTTCACGAAACAGAGGTGTATTTCTTGTTCTTTTCCTATCGTAAAACTTCAAAGTTACACAATCGCCATATTGACTCCTGGCTGGTGCAGCATTTTGGGGTCAACAACAGTAAGTGGTTCGAAAACACTTTATTGGACCATATTCATGTATACATGCTTTACTTCAGAAGCTCTGTATGTTTTATACGAAACAGATACTCACAAAAATAAATTAATATGAAGGAGTTCGGCATATCGTACACTTCGTAATAGATTCTTAGCAGAACCAAGTTAACAAAAACGTTCCGCAGAGAACATGCTGAATGATCCACTAACTTTGACGCCGACTCGGGCACGGGAAGTACAGAAATATATAAGACATCGCTATCATTACCAGTCATAAGAGTATAATAAGAGTGCGAAGCACACACCGGATAGTACAAATTCCCAATATCCGGCTATTACGAAAAACGCCAATTTGCATAGCCTCAAAGTCACTGCGAGCAAGCTATTACCAAACAATGAGAGCTCTTTTCGAAATCTGACAAGATTCAACGTCCCTAAACATTCCCCGAAATTCTTCAGGAAAGAAGTATGGCTTCAGAAAAAGCGGCTAAAAATCTATGGACAATGGATGCAAACGTGGATACATTTTCTTTCGAATATTTTAAGCCTCTATACACTATTTTCTATAGAAATTTTGTAGAATGTGAATAAATATTTTTGTTAGGAAGCCGTGATTCACATTTGCTGGAAAAAGGGGAAACAAATGTTTGGAGAGCAAGCAGCACCGCCCAAATAATAAGCGCTTTCTGTTTTTGGTTTGGCAACCGCCTCCGTTAATGCACTATTAACAGTTAAACCTGTCTAGTTGTTTACCAGCCACTGAAGAGTGGAACCGAACTTTGTCCGAATTCCGGTTAAGTAATCGAACATGCCAACACAAGCGTATTCTGCAAAACATTTTTAAAAACCTTTCGTGGCACTCCTCTGAGCAAAGGCTAAAACCGCCCAGACCTCAAAGTGTGCGATACAAGGCGGCATACACTACTCGAACATGTGACACACTCTCTATTATAGGAATAAAGTGATTTTTTAGTTGCTGAGTGAAATTAAAGGCAGCCTGTGATGGTACTACTAAGTTCCCGAAGAGTTTCCCTTACACGTGGTACGCTTAAAGCACAAGAAAGTACTGGTGAGGCCTGGTCAAGTTATCAGACTCATCCCATGGCAGCTGAGAACAGCCAGAGCTGTGGGTTGTCCGTTCAAGCACAAGCTTGATCAAATAGCCCCAAACGTAATAAGTGGACGAGTCATCAATTAGGTTAGACCTGATCTCTGATGCCAGCTCAGAAATATCCTCCAGTGGCGGGAAGTTATCAATTGGAAGACATCCCACATCGTCTGAAATTGAACTTTCATGGTACGAAGATATTGGCAACTCCTTGAGGAGTTCAGCCTTGTCATCCTCTGCGTTTCCATTGTCTGACAGTTTGAACAGTTTCTTCATCCCTATGTGTTTTAGTCCTAAGGTGAACTGATGCACATTTTGGGTTTGTGTTGCAGCCCAGCATTTGTCGTATATAGCTCCAAAAAGTTTCTCAAGTGGGTCTTGCTGCAGGCGTCATGTAAGTAAGAACTTAAAGTCATGGCTGTTTGAAAGCTCATCCCATAGCATGAGGGCACTTTTTTTGTAACTTGCCACCTTATGATGGCTTGTGGCTGCCTCCTACATTAGAACTGCCATGTTGAAATCCATCCGAGTTGCTGGCGAAGGAAATAAAGTATTTCAGATTCTCCTTCAGAATGGCATGACGCAACTTCTGCCCTGTGTCTACGTCATGACTATTTAGACAATCCAAAAAAAGTATGTACATCCTGTCAAAGAAGTAGGCTGTAGCCATGGCTGTACTCAGGA
This sequence comes from Ixodes ricinus, assembly GCA_037355805.1. NCBI lineage: Eukaryota > Metazoa > Arthropoda > Arachnida > Ixodida > Ixodidae > Ixodes > Ixodes ricinus. The sequence goes on along the minus strand of JAZHYW010034256.1, from coordinate 446 downwards.
AGCCTCCTTGGCATAAACAAGGGATACGACTGCAAGAAAGAGTGAGGCACTCAGTACCTGCTGCGGATCAATTTACTTCTTCCATCGTTACTGAAAGGTTTTTGAAAAATGTGTCTCCTCGAGTAAGTAGTTCTGGAGCCAATTGCAAGCTCATCTAATGGGTAGAACGATAAAGTTCCACAATATGGGACCACACAATTGAACCTCACTTCAATGCAAAGGTGTGTGAGATCGCTCTTGGTTGTTCTGGGAGGTGCGGGACATCAAACATAAAGTGACAACATAATCGTTGTCAACTTAAAAAAAAAAGGCTTATCAATACACACACCGTTGGTTGTACCACGCGGCGATAGAAGCCCCCTAATCACAGACCACAGCCCAATACAACTGTGAAGCCGACGGCCGTAGGCTCCCGAATGAGAGAACTGAGGAGACTACGTTTAACA
>JAZHYW010034254.1:0-60569 GCA_037355805.1 Ixodes ricinus | reverse complement strand
CAGAGAAATGTTTGTCAGAGCTGGAGTCCTGCAATAAAAAAACAAAACAAAGAAGACCACTAATGTATTGACACATTCCAGAAGGAGACATTGCCTAAATACACTCCAGGCTAAGAGTGTAACACTTGAACAAAAAGTCGACGTCCCTTAGTTGCAAACATCACAAAATTCTCGATAACATGTTGGTCGAAACATTTAAAGGACACATGCAAAGGAAAACAGCATTTTTTTTTAAACAGCCTAGATGGAAAAAGAATGTCATAAAAAATGTACAATTAAAAAACAAATTTTTAGAGCTATCTTCACAGTGTGAAACTAATTTGTAATTGGCGCCGCTGGAGCCGCCACTCGTCACGTGGTAGGTCTGTGCGGTCATGTGGGGTCGCTCTCAGAAGTAAGTGTAATTGTACAGTAATTGCATTATTTTTTAAGGTAATTTGTAATTGTAATAAATTACTTTTCACGTAGTAGTAGTAATTGTAGTTAAACTATTTTTGGATCAAATTACATTTTAAAAGTCATCTACCCTGGGTAAATTACTTCCAAAATGTAATTTGACTACAATTATAATCACTTTGCACGAAAAGTAGTTTAACTACAATTACAACTACTACGTGAAAAGTAATTCATTACAATTACAAACCACTTTTAAAAGTAATGCAATTACTTTCCTATTACTTCTAAGAATCCCCCCCTTGGGCCATATAATTTAAACAAGTTGATTAGAATGCAATAGATTTGCTCATCCCTTGCCACAATGTTTGAGGAGGCTTAAGCATCGCAGTATAAATGTCACATATTGTACTTTCCTTTTGTGAATTTTGTTAAATGAATGATAGAACTTCACAATTTGAGGTGATGAAGTCCTACGTTCTTATATTTTTGATACATAATAATAAATTAGTTTATTTACTGGAAGATGCCAGATTGCTGAAGTAAAATTGGGTTCACACACTCTTGTTAGCCAGGCAAATAAAAATGTGAAATTAGCCATACTGTTGAGACCGGTTATAACGAAATGAACGGGAATCGGAAATCACTTCGCTGTATCCGCTATTTTGTTATAACCGACTTCGGTTATAACGAAGTGCAAAGGAGAATAAGAAACCGTGATCGCTTCGCTGCAGCCGCTATTTCTTTATAACCGACTTCGTTATAACCGGTCTCAACAGTACCTGAATATTTTAATCGTGTTAATATAAAACTACAATCCACACGCGCTAATAAGACCACATTCACCTACAAATGCTTTATGTTATTGTAAATTATTTACATTGAGTCGAAATTATAACGGTTTGGGAATATTTAAGAACCAACCCAGGGCTCCTGAATCAATGGTGTCAATATCCACGGGTGCAAGGTCAGTCACCAAAATGCTTAAGCAAATAAGATCTAAAATAAAACCAGCAAGCAAAACATAAAAAAAAACTTCATAGACAATAAAAATTGCCAACCTCAGATGAAAGCTAAAGCTCAATTTTGCTTCTTTCAATATTTTGACATGTTTACTCTATTGTTTGCTGCTTGCACCGCAGACGGCGCCGTTGAGGTAGGCTCCAAAGAAGATTGTCTCTCAGCCCGCAGTGTAAGCAACAAATTAACAAGCAACGCAACACTATTTTGTTGCGCATCTGTGAGAGTGCGTGTCTATGTCTGCAAGCATTTCACCGAGAGCTAGGCCGCTTCTGCAAGCGCTGAGGTTTTCAGAGAGGTTCCATCAGCGCCACAGTCTCGCGAATGTAACCGTAATTCTGCCTGGAATTTTGCATTTATTGACGCTAGAAAATAATTAAATTGCAATTGCAATTTCTTTTAGCCAAAAGCAATTAATTACAATGACAAAACAAGGCAATTAAATTACACTAATTCAATTACTGTAATTGAATTACAACCCCAGTATGAGCAGTTACAGAAAGGGTAAGAATGACAGGGAGGAAGTTCAGTTGTCCCGCTTCAAGTGCGAGCTTCCTACCTTCAATGACGCTTTGGCGTTCCCTAAGCCTCAAGCGTGCGTGCACAGTCAAAGCACGGCGAGGGGAAACGAGAGTGCGCCGAAGGCTGGGCATTCCAAAGAGATGCCCCGCCATTTTCATCTTCCTGGCGACTATTACAAAGATTATTGCGATGAATGCAGTGACTCACCAGGAGCCCGTCGTGTTGAGCTTGGCCAAGACTGCGAGGGCGTCCTGCGCGATCCTTGCGGCGCAGTAGGCGACCATGGGGCAGGAGCGAGAGACGGCCCCCTTCTGGCCACTTCGGGTAACGCCCACCGTCAGCAGCTGGGCGGTCCGGTCGGTCTGCAGTGCGAGGGACCACAGTCAGCGGGAGAGCGAAGCCGGGAGCAAAGTGCGGCAAATCGAAAGCGCCGACGTCGGCGGTGCCGGAGTCCTTCGATACGCTGCCGGTTACGAAACTTTGGCCGAAGTTTTGGTATGGGGTCAAGAACTACCACCAGGGGTGCCACTGTTCCAGAGGGGGCATTTTCGTTTGAACACCCTACCCTCAGTGAGCCACCCTCAATTCCCAATAATGAGTAGTTTTTAAAAAAAAAAATGTTTCTCGTATGTTGAAGTTTGCTTACACCTTTAATTGATCACTTTATGCATGCACCAGTCATGCTTAATTGATGTCTAACAACAGAACCTAGAAATAAGCTTTTTTTTCGCTTGTTCTCAAACAATACGGCGTTTCTGCGAGCAAGAAAGCGCCAGGAAATTGAGCGCCTCTACTTGATGGTGGTGAAGCTCGACTCGCGGTGCTCGAGCTTGACGGTAAAAGTGGTATTGAGAATTTATTATGAGAAAAGAAGAGGAGTGAAGAATTATATTATTTTAGAGAATGTTGCAGAAAAGGAAGTTTAATCGCTCGACTAAAAGTGCAGAGCTAAAGACGCTTACATTAGTGAGAAGAAATGCTGCCAGTGCAACGACGAGTCACCGCAATCTATTGGTGACCCGTTCGGAAGGGGCTCGAAATTGCGACACCGCTTTTTCTTTTTGGTTGCGAGACTCCCAGCAGCGATGGATAGATTGACGGCTCTTGACCGCCCCCCCCTCCCCGTCAACGCCAGTGCCACGCAGGGTCACATAGGGAGCTCTTCCATAGAGCTATAGAGAATGACCTAATAGGGAGAATGAAAACATGACACGACACGGAGGCTCTTGCGACATTGTGCGTTGCCACTTCGGGATAACTTTCAATGCGTGGCAGGAATAGAACACTAAATGCACCAGTCTGACATGCGTTGGAGGCCCCACAGTGGTACCGAGAAAAAGTTTAAGAAAGAGGGAGAAGGAACAGCAGAAAAAAAGATGCAGATGACATATGAGGGGTGTCCGCTTGGCTGGGACGCATTCTAAATGTTTGAGTGTTTGTTAATTCTCTACTTTTATTGCAGAACACGTGAGCGCTGGTTCACACATTGGCGAAGGTTGCGTTCACAACAACCAACACAACAAAAACGATTCGAAGACCGGAAGAACCGTGACTCACGATTGCTTCCCAAAGCTACTTCTGCATCGCTTGCCACATTCCATATGGCAAACGTTTGTTCCGGTGACTTTGTCGCTGCTGTGATTTCGGTCGCTGCAAATGCAACCGGCTCAAATGCGTGAATCAGCTTTTATAGGAAGCATTCACCGACAGCCATAGCTAACTTCCCGGCTGCTCAACGCCGACCAATAGCGAGCTACCGCAGCTCCTTTCCAACTTGCATTTGACACCATCGAGATTGCCGGTCTTCGCGCCCTTTGAATGTAAGCTCGTTCTGGGCATGTGCAGAGAACGGTACGCTCTAATATGGCGTACGTTGAATACCCCCTGTAGGACTGGTGTCCACGAGATGAGCGTAACATGATAAAACATTGTCATAAAGAACTTCCCACATTCGCATAATTTAGCAGGCTTCCGTCTCGCTAAATCTAAAGAGCGAAACATTGCCTGCCATATTTATCCGAAATAATGAATGAACTAACAGTAAACAATATCGATAATTACGAGTAAAGAAAAAACTTGCATTCTTAGACAGTACATTCCGTGTGTAAAGACATTAAAGGGGGTACAAAGATTTCCGGACTTCGGTTTAAAGTTGTGGAAGTTGTCCTCTAACAGTTCTGAAGTAAAGAACAGAAAGCCAATTTCGCCTGCATGTCCTAGCCGTGTGAAAGAAGATAAATATAGGCATTTCAGGCACCCCTCAACTCATTTCCAGTCTTTAGGGTCACACCTGGTCCCCCCTAGTGACGTAATTCGGTGTGCCGTGTAGCTTCCCGTGTGCTCTCTCGGAAAACGCTTCCTCTCCCTCTCTGTGCTGAGATTAGCAGGTGTCATGCTGCAGCTTAGGGCCGAGCGAGGTCACGTAAGCTTCTTGCTGTAGTTCCTTTGGCTGCCACTCGCGGCTGCAGGTGGGGAAAAGCTTGACTTCTGCTTTGCGAATATGCAGCGGAATCGCGACTATTTTTTAATTAAAGGAGATGTTTTCTCTTTCCTCCGGGACACGATAAACGTAAAAATGACAAGATGCAAATTCTTTTAATTTTCAAATCGTTGCACTTCCCCCTTTAACCCTAGCATTAAGGTACATTTATTTTTATTGCAAAAGCATTAACTGTCTCATGGAGCGAGCAGACGTCATCGAGCTTTGAAACCATGCAAAACGGCACCTTAATGAAACCACGCACAAAGCTAGCCAACGGCACCCTTTACACTTCAATCCCATTGGCTGGCGCGCGTCGACGAGGCTCCCATTGGCCGCTGCGCATCAGTTTGGGTGGTGTCATTTTGACTGTGTTTGCACACTGTTGTGTTATCAGTGATCACCGCATTCGCTTGCCTCTTATCGGTTGTACGGCACGTGGCAATATACCGTAAAATACCGCGTAATCGCCCCCCTCGTGTAAGCGCCCCCTCCCTTTTTCCGCACATTTCGCATTTCCGTAAACTACCAAGTAAGCGCCCCCCCCCCCCCTTTTTCCGCTGCCGGTGGCCCCGAAAAAGTTTCGTTCTGGAAGTTTTGTTTTTATGTGTAGCCAGGGATCCAATCCAATCCAAAAGTAAACGTGAACCACGTGAACCTTTTGTTCGCCATTTTGTTGTTTGACGGCGCCGGAACCAGTCGCGTTACTGCGTGCGCTATGCACTCGTACACTGTGCAAAAGAAGATAGAGGTCGTCCAGTGGCACAGGCTGAATGGCAAGAACGTGCATCGGACATCGCGTCAGTTCAAGCTTGATCGCAAGAGAATCCGCGAATGGGACAAGAGTATGAAGTGCTTCTTCAACAGAACTTCGGAAAGTCGAAGTTACGACGCAAGTTGGGAAACGGAGCCCCGTTTTCAGCGAGGAAGTGGACGACGCGCTTTTTGAATTTCTTGAGTGCGAAAGAAGTGCTGGACGCGCCGTCAGCAACAGGCTCCTTTCTGAAGAAGCTGTGAGGCTAGCAAATAACCTACAGCTGGGCAATTTTGTGGCCTCCAGTATGTATTTAAAAAGGTGGAAGGCGCGATTCGGTGTTTCGATGCGGCAAGCAACTAATGAGAGCCAAAAAGTGCCCGAGGACTGCGCGGAGGAGACGCAAGCATTCCGTGCTGCAATCGGCTCTCTGCGAAGTCGCCACAACCTGACTCTATTCAACATAGCGAATATGGATCAAACAATGGTCCGAATGGACACTCCGGCGAACCGGACCAACAACCTCGTGGGAGAAAGTACTGTCCGGATTACAAACACCGGCTGTGCCAGGCGGGGTTTCACGGTTGCCTTAGCAGCCTGCGGCTCTGGTCACAAGCTCCCGGCGTTTATCATCTTGAAGGAGCCGAGCGGAAAAATTCCAGCGAGGGCCTTCATGAGCCTTCGTGTACCAGGTGAGAACAACATTTCGCTTGCTATTTTGCCACCGAGAGAAATAGTATAATGCATTATGAGCTCGCGTTAAATACAATGTCTTTTTTTTTGTTTCATCTTTAGCGAATTGCCGCGTGACCGCTTCTAAAAATGGCTGGATGACTTCGGAGAAGTTCAAGGAGTGGCTGACCAAGGTATGGGGCCCTAACACTGACGACGTACGGCGGCTCCTGGTGTTGGACCAGGCGCCAATACACAAGACCCAAGCGGCAAAAGATGCAATTCAGGAATGCGACACTGACATCGTGTACGTGCCAGCCGGTTGCACCAGCCTTCTTCAACCTGCCGACGTCTTTTGGAACAAGCCGTTTAAGGCCAATCTTCGGAGAACCTGGGAGGCCTTTATGCGGAAGGGAGAGAAAACGCCGAAGGGAAACCTGCGGAAACCATCACGGCAGGATGTGCTGGACTTTGTGGCTGAGGCGTGGGCTGCCGTCCCAGAGGAAACCGTAGAGCGCTCTAGAGCGCCGTTCAAGGGCTGCGGCATTACGAACGCGCTCGACGGGTCCGAGGACGGTGAGCTGCACGATCGGCTCGCTGACATCGGCGCCGTGGTCCCGGAAGACCGCGACGAGCTGAGGGATGAGTGTGTGGACCTGGTTTTTGGGTCAGATTCTGAGGAATCCTTCGATGGTTTCGACAGCGAATAAAAGGATAAAGTTCGCAAGGAAACTGTCTACGGAAATCATTTTTGCTAAGACTGCAGTCTAGATTGCATACTTTTAGTGGCCGCCATTTTCTTTATCCGCCATCTTGAATATTGGTGCGGAACCGAGGAAGGGCCCCCCCATATTTTGGTTGAATTATCTCTTGAGTTGGGGGGCGCTTTCTCGGTATTTTACGGTATACGGTGCATGGAATAAACCAAGGGGTTCACTCTGCTGGGAACTACGTTGCTGTTCCTCGCGCCGCAAGGCACACGACAGTTTGAGCGATCGCTCACCCGATGGCGCTGCGTGTCCACAAGGCAGCGGTTCCACCGTTCCACACCCAAGGCTAACGCGCTATCCGAAAGCAGATCCTTAAATAAGGGAGCGAAGAGCGGCATGTGTGCTTTAGCATTCACAACTCATAAGAAGTGCTTAGGTGTACCTCGAGCCTTTTTTCATACAATGCACGAGACCAGTGTTTCCTTCCAAAATAAAGCTAGAAAAGATTACATGCCGCAATTGCAAGTAAACTTTTGCCGCTTCTTTGTGTTTATTAAAGCAGCATAAGCAGTTTGGATACCTGGCTCCACACTCTGTTGTTCTGAGGCAACCGAAATGCATGAGAAGATGGCGGACATTTTTCTCTAGAGAGTGGTAACGAGTGCTATTCTGGCCTAAAAAGTTTCATATAAATAAACCACAAACGAAGCCCTCTGAAACTTTCCCACAAAAGTGTCTTTAGTTGGCACATTCATCATGCTCACATATGATGGGCGTAGGTTGGAATAAAAATAACTAAGCCTAAAAAAAGTCCGTCTTTTCCTATGCACAGGAAGGAAAACGGCAAAAACTGTGGCTCACGCTTCTACTCACAGATGGTACCACAGATACCCGCAGCTGCCGGATCTGCTTTCGGATATTCATCTCAAAGAAGCTTTCAAGTTTTTTGCCTCGTGTTTGTGCCCTCTGCGAGTAGAAGCATGAACCAGACGGTTTTTGATATTTTCCTTCCTATGCATAGGGAAAAAACAAGTTTATCAGGGCCTATTTCTTTCCTGAAACCTACACTCATCAAATTTGAAAGTGACAAATCTACCCCCTAAAGAAACCTTTGTGAGAAGTTTCACTGCACTCAGCTCGTAAATTCATCTACAATAAAAAATGTTCCATCCTCACTAGCGCTCACAAACACCCTGTAGGTTTGTCATACAAACTCCGTGAAGCTTGGTCAGTCACTGCAATTTAGTTCCTAACACCCACTGGACAGGCAATGTCCCACAGAAGCTTCCATCATTCGGCGGCTGTCATAGTTCCAGTACCATCTGCTGCTAGGCGTACGTGTCACCATTTCTATGCCCTACAAATCTAAGTGTGCTTTCTGCCAGTAGGCCCACTCACAAAGTGCTTTTGATGGGCGGGACATTGGGACCCTAGCGTAGCCAAATGACACCAATGGCGATTCCCAACCAGACGCGTCATATACCGCACCACGACAACAGAGATGAAAGCTGCAATTATTGAACGAGCAGGCAAATGGTCGATACCAAATGGAAGCTGAACATTGTGGACAAAAAAAAATCAGTTCGTGCCCTTTAGTCAACAAGGCAAGCAAACCTGTTGTTGGTCCCGCTGCAGTCGTTCTGCCAGCTCGCCAGCCAGTTGCTCGACCCAGTATTTTACCTGCACCGAGCCACGAAAGATGCTGTTGTCAAGAACAATGGCCCCACCAAACTCAGTCTCTTTTCCCGAGTCCTGTCTGATCTCCGAAGTACCTAAAACTACCACATCTAATTATCAAACCAAAATATCGAAATGGCCCTAATAATTTTCTTTTTTAAGGTTGCATAATTGTTAAATTTGCCTATAAAACACAAAAACTGCAGTATTTACTGAAACTCCTCGTTGGACCAAAAACAGATCAATCAATGACTTGAAACACTCTTTGCATCATGACGGAAGCATAAAAAGCTCCGCCGTGCTTTTTTATCACCTATGAAAGACAGACAGACTCACAATAGAACTGAACTCGACCAAACAATGTCATCCTCTGGGGGTAGGAGGCTTCGATATGTAACAGGAAACTGTTTTAGCTCCAGGGAGCACCATTATTTCAAGGTTCCCTACGCCTGCCTACTGTGTCGAGTCCCATCTCGTATATCTGAACAGACTTCGTCTCCTCCCATCAGAAACGGAATGAGAGAGGGAATGTGCGATGCGTGACAAACTTTTGTTCACGTCCCACATCACAAATTTTAAAAAGAAACATCTTTAACTCAATTTCTGTAGCAAGTTGTTTATGAGCACAGAACATGAAGGAACAAATGAACACACCTTGCCTGTAGATTGCAGAGCCGAGCTGCCGCTGAAGTTCTTGCTGCAGCCAATGGACTGGGGCAGCTTGCGACAGGTCACGGGTTCATCATCCACCCCCTAGCCAGTTTGTACAGCCACTGCCTGGGACCAGTGAAAACTGATAATTCCCAATCTACAGACTTAAAAATCACTAACGTTTAAAATATTCACCTTATCTGGCACACTACAAGAAAAGGTTTCTTGTCCGTCATCCATATATGTTATAGCAGTTGTTCAAATGTCTACATGGCCTAACTTCGCAATATTCAACGAGGTATTTAAGCTGATTAAAGTCTGCCATGTCGAGGCTACGAGAAAAAAAAAAAAAGAACGGACAAAAGCCGGGCATTTGAGCAGACGTCAGAGTGTAGTGCACATCTTCTAGAACCACGTGACCCTTAGATAATCTGCCGCTGCCACATCAATGGAACTTTTTCCGGAATCGAAGCAATCCTGGCGGCAAGATGCCACGCGTTGCATCGTGGGTACCGGATGGCCACTACATTTCGGTTTTGATCGACCAATTTTATTTCACAGACGCTTTCAAATATGCAACTTCCCACACATTTATGAGATTGCGAGCATTGCCGATCGAAACGGAGGGTGCTGGGGCGGGATCCCAACAGGTCGAAGTTTGTGCGTAGGCAAACGTAGGCAGACGATAGGTGCTTCGCGACACACTTCTGTTTTTGACCTCAATACTGACCTCAACCGCAATTAAAATAGAGACATTCCAAGCCTATTAAGCTTTTGCTGTGCCAGAAGTAAGCTTTTTGTAATGTCGTGTCAAGCGAAAAGCGAGCAGTGCGGTTCGGCCTTTTGGTGGGATGCACCGCTATATTATACTTTGCCAAATATTTTGTTGCCTACCAAAATTGAAGCAGTGAAGCAGTGAAGCAATCGAGCATTCACAGTTCCGAATTGCCATCGTCTCGCGACAGCTTTTTAGTTGCCGAGCGACAGTCTAAAACCAAGAGCGCCCTTTTTCCGAGCAGAAAATAGAAATGAAAATCTCAAGACTTAAAAGCCTTTTCGGAGGTCAACATAGCCTCGAAAAGAGGTTCTTAGAGTGGCAAAGATCCTAAAAGATATAAACAACGTAAAAGACAGGGTTGCATCAGGAGTGAATCCAGGCAGAGCACTTTTCTGTTTTCCGATTCGACCGCAGTTCAACATACTTGAATGATGTAATTCTTCCGAGTGTTTGCTTTCCCAAGCAGCAGGGAAAATAAACAAAAGCTGCAATGCTATTTCTCGCATTCTCCGCTTTCCCTTTCTCTCGAATCACAAAGGTCCTTTACAGAGACACAGAATGTTATGAAAACATGTAGTCATGTGAAAATAGTGTATTTTGAGTTCTAAGTGAATTCAAAGTGAATAGTGGTTTTGGGCCAATATTTTCTAATCGAATAGCGAATAGTTTCTCCAAGCCGTTCACTATCGTGCAAACTGCTAAAATGAAAATTCGGCTGAACTCGTGGAGGTTGTTCCCAATCTTCCACTTGTCCACTTCTCAAGCTCAGTTAATTTTAATATAACTAGTGTATTTATAAATTGTGGCACAGAAATGACCAACTTGTCACAGCAATAATAATCGAAATATTTATAACTCTGCTCGCTATATGCAAAAATTCTTACTTCAATTTAAAATTTGACACAAAAGAAAGAAGCCTGAATGATGAACACAGGTTGTCCAGACATAGCGGCCTAACATACAGGAAGTATTCACTGGCGGCCATAGCTGTGTGCGCAAATGCCGAGTGCGCGCTGATGGAGAGCTTCCATAGTAATTTTGCAACGTGCATTCCACACCATAAGATTGCCGGTCTTAGCAGCCTATTCATGTGAGCTTGTTCAGAGCATGCACTCTAAACAGCGCCCTCAAATATGGCATCCACTGAATACCTCTATAGGTACTCCTGCATAATCGCGGAGGGATAGCCCCATTGAGTGCGCTTCCCCCTGAGCTTCTGTGCACTGCGGGGAAGAAATTGCTTCTCCGCAGCGCGCAGGTGCTCCTTGAGAAGCGCACTCAACAGGGCTGACACGCTGCAATCAGCACTTCGAAAAATTTGAATATCGCAGTTCAGCTTGAAGCTAATATTGAATAACCTATTACAGCGAAGCTGTTTATAGCTAGGGTTCCGTGGATTTTTCGTGTGCAGCAACTAAAAACTCTACGCTCACACCGCCGCACACGCACGTCTTTCCCTTATAAAATATTCTAAGTAAATAACCAAAATAAAGCGTTGAGAACGCCCGTGCAAAATGTTATTGCTTTAGAACAGTTACTGCTGCAGACGCTGGCAGGTGCGGCGCGTGGAACACCATTCCCTGCATTTTCTTCGATGCTTGGGTAATTTAGCAATAGGCCTATTCAGTAGATTAGTTATCAATAGGCACCATTTTCAAGATCAGTAGACTCTCAGGTAGATAATAAAGGTTTCTCAAAGATTTTCCGCTGTGTGACCCGCGTCGGCCATGCCTACGCTCGCACCGCCCTTTCTTTGTCGTCATTCCAAGCGCTTGCGTGCCTAGTTTCCTTTCCTTCCGCTCTCCTGGAGTGGCGGTCGCGTCGCGCGCGTCTACGTTCCTCCGGTTCCTCAGGGCGGGTCTGTATCGTGTGCTTAACAGCTTTGCTGGTCATCCACCTTCACAGAAAGGAATGGCTCACAATTTTTGCATAAAGTTGGGACGCAGAGTGCACTGCGTGTGTCTTAGCCTCCCAAACAAGTCTAAAAGCCTAAAAAAGTCAGAGAGAAATATAAAATCGTCTAAAAAGTCAAAAACCACTATATACATATAAATGTCTAAAACCATCCAACCGTCCCTTCCGGGACCTCTCCAAGTGCAGGTAACACATTCCTCTACTAGTATCTGAGTTAACTACTAGCAACCAGTAGACCAAATGGGTAACAGTTGCAATCAGGCTTATCAGTAGAAAAACAGTATCTCAGTAAAGTCACTACACACCAGAGTTGTAGGTATCACCAAAAAGAAAGTAAGGAAATACATTACTCGTTACTTGAAAATAAAAAAAAGAATATGTTACCGATCTACGTTAGCTCAAAATAAAAGGAATATGTTACCATTATGATTAAAACAAACAGCGTACACAGACAGGACAGAAGAAAGAGAACACAGAATCGCTGAACTTACAAATATAGCTGAATTGTCAAGGTGCAACCTTGCATTCGACGACCAACCACGAAAAAATATGCACACTCAATGGCACATCAGTATAGATTCCAGCAACCTTATCGTGGTCGCTGTCACAGTAAGAAACGGCAATGCCCTGACCAGAGAAATCATTGGAAAAGATTGCGCACTAAAGGAAGATTGTGTAAGCGCCCCATCTGTTTTGTTATCTTGTAAAGAGTTACAATTCGTGGCAGGACGACAGCGACCGCGATGAGGGTGCTGGAATCTACCGGTGTGTCATTGGAGTGTGCGCGCTTTTTCCTGGTCGGCTGTTAAATATAGGGTTGCACCTTGACGATTAAACATCAGTTGCAAGTTCAGCGACTTTGTGTTTTCTTTCTTTTGTTCCGTCTTTGTGGGCGGTACGATTTAATCATCGTGCCTCACCAACACACCCAAGCTCCCATTTGGAACAGTTACCATTACTGTTATCGATGAAAAGTAACGTACGTCGTCTTTGCGACACTGCCATTTTATTTGTGCTACATGCTATTAATGCCAATGTCGTTTTTCGACATTAAGTCAAAGGTTTGGGCATTGGGGATATTCTAAAGTTGGAGTGGGAAAAGAAATGTAAAAATTCATGACTCGGGAATAAGATGTAACGAGTAACGTAACTATGTTACCCGTTACTTCAAATAGTGTGTAATGCAAGTATGTTATTCATTAATGTGTTGAAGATGTAACGAGTATGTTTCTATGTTACCGAAAAAAGTAATGCGTTGCCGCCAAAACTGCTATGCACCAACTCAACTCTCCGACGTCGCGTCACCGTGGTGGCGGTGCCGTCAATGCCGCACGTGCGCGGTCGCTTTGCCTCGCGCTAGTCCGGTCTGTGTGCACGTGCGATGCCTAAACCCAGTGTGGGCAAGGATGGGTCTCTTTGTAAATGGCAAGCTGATGTATAATCACGTACAGAAGGAGAAGAGCAGGAAGTCCTTCGGCCGTCCCGCTTCCAGCGCAAGTTTCCCACTTTCCTGCAACACTCTGGCATTCTGCGAGCCCCTAGCGCACACGCACTGCCAAAGCACAGTGGAAGGCAACGAGCAGGTGATGGAGGCCAGAAACACACAGTGGAAGGTGATGAGCACAGTGGAAGGCAATGAGCACGTGCTGGAGGCCAGAGGCTGACAGAATGAGAAGAGGAGGCCTGGAGGCCTTGCTCTTCTCATTCTGTCAGCGACCACAGTAAAGTGTGGGTCGAGGCTCACCCTGTGCGCTGGCCAAACACCGAGCACAAGTAGTCCTGGGAGAAAGGCAGCAGGTCAGCAACCACCTCCACCTGCAGCTTTTCACGGACGTCTTCACCCAGCTTGCCTCCCAGTTTCCTCCTGCGAGGAAGAGGCGACCTCCGATTTTGCGGCAAAAAGAATCGCCTGGAATTTCATCAGATGCAGCGAAGGTGCGATAGCTTTTGGTGGGTCTTTATTGGGGAGATGCGGGTCAAAAAACGGCAACGTTTTGCAAGATATTTGATTTTGGATTTTATGGTGTTTTATTATTTTTCCATCTTCATATTCAATGAATAAAAACAATTAGTGTGGGTTATGATTGCGAAATAAGTCAAACACGCATTTGAAGACCTCCAGGCAACCAAGAACGGCATGAATTACAGCCATTTTTCTTTGCCTGGTTCTTGAAGTTGTGACGTCGCCCACCATCACATTTGTGTTGACAAGTTGGCCTAGCCCTCTCCTCTCCGTTGCAGTCTTCTGTAGCTTCAGTTGCAGTCCATCGCAGTCTTCTGTAGGGCTACAGAAGACTTCAATTGCAGTCTTCTGTAGCCCTTACAATCTGACGGCATGCTGGGACTTAAGGACACGGAAGCTGTGGAATCTGATATTCTCGAGAAAAATGGTATTCCCATAATGCCTGGAATGCGTCTTCGACCGGCACGTTTACGTCCTCAAATGTGGTCCCTCGATTTCCACCTGACGACACTAACGGGGGTGGACGGGGCAGATGCCCGGTCTGCAGTTGGTCGCTCTTCACTGTCTTCAGCCCGACGGCTCTCGAAAGCTTTGGCTGCCACGAGCGTGGACGCCGCGACGACAGCGACGTTTGCGTTTACACTCACTTTTTTTGCCGGAAATTCTACGACCAACAATACCAAAATCACGCACTGAGATGTGGAGGCTCTCGCGAGATCATTTGTTGCCGCTTTCGGAACCAGGTTCAATCCACGAGCGGTATACGACGCCAAACATGCCGGCCGAAGACGAGGTTCCAGGCACCATAGTGCTGCCAAGCACATCCTAATGTGTGCAAATGTCCAGAAACGTTTTTCTCTAAAAAGCGTTTGGTTCAAAATTGGTCTAAGTTTGGAGTGAAGGCAACGGTTGTTTGATTTTACGCGTGCAAAAGCGAGCTAAAGAGTGACAATTTCAGTTCTCCTAGGTAGGAGCGTTGGAGCTTGCAACATCAAGTTAGAGCAAGGGTTCTCAAACTGGGTTCAATGAGCTAATCTCCTGGGTTCTGCGAGAACCCAAACTGCAGTGCCCTCCCCTAGTTTAACCTTCCACGAACTGAGTCATGGATTGGGTTGGAGTTGCGGGCAAAGGAACCTTACCCTTCGCACTACTATGCATCTATATTTTACATTGTGCTCCAGGTTACAGTGTTTCCCCTTTTCTAACGCACACTTTGTTTTGCCAAAATCGGTGCCAAAAACTACCGTATTTACTCGAACGTAACGCGACCACGATTGTAACGCAAGGAATGACTTTTCACGGCGCAACAAAAAAAAAAAAGAACACGAATGTAACACGAGTAAAGTGAGGGGAAAAAAGTACCTTAAATTGTTGCACATAGTGGCCAACACCTGCAGTTTCTAAAAATAAAATGAGTTTACTCGTCGCTTTCGCCATCGGTGACGGCCACAACGAGGTCCGTGGAAGCCTTTTCGGCCGGGCTCACACTTGAAGAGCGCTTCACGCTGGAGCCTCCACCCACGGATAGTCGATTCTGTCACATCTAGCCGTCGAGCCGCGGCAGAGCTTCCGATTTCCTCAGCCATCAGAATTGCACTTCTTTTAAAGCGGGCGTCGTACTGAGCTCGTCGCGTTGCCATTTGCTCCGAGTCCAGTCGCGGAAGCACGATGCAGCAGCCCGCGAAACTCGGGACTCAGTCGTGATCGGGCACATGGGTAAGCTAACCCTAACATGGGCGCAACGAGTCGCAAACAAGAATAGGATTGGATTGACTGTTGCCAGCGTGTATATGTTGCCAGCACAAGATTGAAAGATCGCGAGATTTGTCGCAGCCATTTTAAAGAGCCTGTGCCGCAACACCGCCAAGGCAAATTTTGAGGCGTTTCGATTATAAACGCGAACCCCCAAATTAGGTGAGGGAAATTTTGAAAAAAACTTGCGTTACATTCGAGTAAACATGGTACATGCTCGTTACAATCAAAACCGAAAACCGAAACTCCAATGCTCGGTATAAGGAGGGCTAGCCCCATCACCATCGTGACCGTTTAATTACATTGGCCATTTTGGCGAATGTACACGCCAGGCTTCCGTGCTGCAACGGACTGTGACTCAGCTTTGCCGGCTGGGTTGTACTGTGTACGCTAAGGCAAGAGAGACGGTTAGCAGCGGGAAATGGATGCCAGGAAACAATGACTCAAGAAATCACTACCTAAGGACCTGCGGCAGAAGATGCTCTGACTCCACTCACGGCACGCCATCTGCTTCAGGTCCCCGACCATCGCAACACTTCTCTCAAGAGAGCAGAGGACGCATAGAAAAACAGTTGGGAGAATCGGAAGGAACCTTGGTCAGCATAGTAACAATGCCCCAATATCACCCTGACCCTAATGCCCTCAGAAGTAAAAAACAAAAAATGTGCATGGCTTTTTTTCAACGGGGGGGGGGGGTATTTCTTAGGATATGTAAGGAAATGCATTTCATCATGATTGTATCGCGCTACAAAGAAACATTCCAAATGTATTTCGATACAGGGATACAGATACCGGTGAAAAAAAGTATCGCGATACAGAAATACAGATACGAAATGTATTTCTGAAAAACTATCGCGATACATTTGTATCGCGATACTGGCCAACCCTGCCGCGTGGCATGGTTGTATGTGCATTTAAAAAGTGTCTGATTTTGAATGACCTCAACAAAGCGAAGGAAGGCATCAACTGGGAAGAAGACAGCGAGAAGAACTTTACCTCCAACGACGACGATGGTGACATCATTCCCCCAAAACTAGCCAGTGTTAGCAGCCATCTCTTTACAATAAAGCTACTTTTTTATTTCACCATCAATCTTGCAATACAATCGTGGTTTCATTTTTTTTTTCACGGGGCATAATAAAAAGCTATTTCTCGCATTACATTTGAGGTCGTGCTGGAGTCAAGTAAATATGGTAGTGGCTGTGCTCTTTATAGCTGTTGGCAGCTTGTGACACCAAACCTAACGAACTAAAGAACATGGTTGTTTTTCCTTTGTTCTTTTAGGCCAATTTGCTTCCCACTGAATTTTTCTAACCGTATTAACAGGCAGTATGGGACATCTCCGGGATGACCTAAAGGGGATCGAGCAAAAAATAAAAAACACGCACCCCTCACCCTTTCCACTCGGTAAGGGGTTGGCAGTTAACCTCTGGCCAAAACCGGCTTTACCAAAAAACCAGACCTACTGGGAGACAGGGTCGGGATGGTATCCCAATTTCCCTCTGTTCCATCTGTCCCGGCCCAGCTGTGCTGGTTAGTCTTAAATCATTCGAGTTTCCCTAGATAATTCCGACCAATCTTCAAAGCTCCTGTTTGATACTGTAGTCTCTTTCTCCTCCATTCTTCCACCCTCGCCAGCAAAACCCAAAGCCCCAGTCAAATCCGTTACCCTTTCAGAGAAGGCACGGCGAAGCCCCATGCACTTCAAAAAACAAATACCAGTTGCCAAAAAACCAACGTTGCCAACCTCGTTATTCTGGTTACCTCCACTGTTTTTGTCGGCCATGTTGTTTCACGGCGACAATCCCAATTAGGGTCAGATGTGTCTGCGGCTGACTACAGTAGCCACAAAAGTAGTCACGTCAGGTTGAACGTACATTGCTCATGTAAAAAAGGCAACAAAATGCGCAGAATACATATAAACAATTTGCTAGCTTCGATAAATGTATCTTGCAAAATGATAGCCAAAACACGGTCCACAAGACGTCATAAAAAGGAAAATTCAAAGTAGTCAAAACACTCATACTGCGTAGAAAGCCACCTACCATAGAATACCGTGCATATGCCCATTCCGCACTAAGTCTATGCACAGTACATATATATGTAAAACTGATAAACTTGCATGTGCCCATCCCCTATATTTTTGCGATTATCTTTAAATTTTGAGCGGGCGCTTGCTCGGTATTTTACGGTATACTTGCAGTATGAAAACACAAAGCGGCAGAGTAAATATAGAGCAAAGCAGCGCAACAAAAACAACCACACTCGCTAAATCGCCCAGCATTGACGGGTCCCAGGGGAATGAAAGCAGCCGTACAGTGTTGCTGGAACTTCCAGGCTGACATAGACTCAGTGTTCCTTACATTTTAGCGAAAATGTGGGGGAACCGGACGGTGGTGGGAGAGGATATGGGAAAGGGTTGAACAGTCACTTGGCACCCCTTTAGGCAAAGCACCCATGAAAACATCCTAGGCTAAACCTATAAATGTGAACTGTGGGTAGGGATCACCTTTCTTTGAGAATTTCTCTTCCATTCGCTCCATTCAATCCAAGTAGGTCTCGTCTTAGTCCTTTCCTTAAACACGGATGGAAAGTACACGGCACTGCCTGCTCTCTTGAAACACCCTGAATACATTAGATGGACATGGAGAGAAGCGGAAAAAGAAAGAGGCAAATCTCACAACTTGCGAACAGGCACGGTGGCAAAGAGGGTTGGCACGGCACTGTGGGGAAGCACCGTCTGCTGCCTGGGCTTGTGCAGACCACACACCAGCTTGGCCAGGACCTAAAGGGAACAGAGAACTAGGTCAAGTGTACATGCTACAAATTCTGGAGCTTAATCTATATGGTGGAGTCTTCCACTTTTTCCCAAAACTTGCACGACTAATATCCAAAAACAAAGTCTCTAACCATGAATTATGGGGACAATGATGCACTATGGAGCCACCATATCTGCTCTCGAAGGGAGACAAGTACTGCAAACTGAAAAGCCACCTCTTGGCCGACTTTGCATACAAGTCGAACACACCTTGGACGCCCTTTGACTTTGTAATCGTAGGTCTCAATTGTGTAGCATGTTGAAGAAAAAAGATGGACAGTGTTTTACCTGCAAAAATAAAGTATGCATCGCCAAATGCCTTGTCTCTGCCAAAATGTACTGCTAGCGGTCCGAACCAAATGCAGAAATATCAGAACTAACCGTTATCTTATCCAAGAAACAGCGTAGCTGACACTGAATACATTAACAAACACATGCTTAAAAGGGCAACTCCGCTTAATTTTTGGTTTTGAATAAACAATCCAGTCCTCACTATCGCCTAGGAAGACCACACGTCAAATATTACGACGCAGTTCTGTCTAAATGTTTCTTAAACGGTCCGGCAAACTTTGCAACTCGCCAAGTTGCCGAAATCGGCTGACTCGAGCGGGCGAATTCAGGCGCAACCAACAGCGCAGTCAAGGCTACGGCATGGGCGGAGCCAACATTGAGCTAAACGTCATCTTCATGGCCCCCTTTTGCTTGTTTTTACTTCTCCGATCGAGCGTAGCGCATGACGTCAGCAACGTTGCCTATCTGCGCTCAGCGGTGTCCACGTGATTGGCGTACGCGCCTGCGCAGCGCGCTTCTTCGGAGCAGACCGGCCGCCCGCCGTGGACCCGCCGTTACCGCCGTATTTCGCGTCACAACCACTGTCGTCGTCTCACCGTTTGTGATTATTGTCTCTCGGAGTTTCGTCCACACTATGGACACCACGTGCGCAGACTTATGCCGCAGTTGTGCAGACGTCGTCGAATGCCGTAGACACCAAAACGTGGCGAAGAGTGCGGTGCAGAGCAGACGACACTCGCGCCTGCCACACGCCCGGGACCATCCCGCCCGTCGTTGGGCCGAGGATCATGGACATCTCGTACCACGTGATGGCCATGTACTTGGCGGTCCCGAGGCCAATGTTGCCGGACGGAGCAGAAGTTTCGGTTTCGATTTCCGCTCGTGTTTATAATTACATTCGAAAAATATATATCCCATTGTTCGCGAAGCAAACGACGTAGTGTGTTTTACTAGGGCTTTTTGATTCGAAATCACCCATTATCCCGAAATCTTCGGAATTGAGCGGAGTTGCCCTTTAAGTGGTTCACACACCGCTATTTATATTAGCTCGCAAAGAACAAACCTCTTTATCTGACAGAGCTACCGACGGCGCACTGTCAGCTGTCAATAAATTGTTGTCTTTCTTACCGGTGTCCGATGTTCTGATTTTATGATTGCAACTTCATTAATATACAGAATGGGTGATTACTAATTTTTGAGGAATCAGTAAATTTCCCCAAATAACTTCAAGAACATTACAAAAAAGAATATATATTTTTAATGAAGTGACAAATTCCAATTGTGTTAAATTGCCACGTGTGTCGCAGAATCCGCTGAGCTAAGAAAAAAAAATTTTAAAAATCGAGTGAGCGTTTTTTTGCATTTGCTCGAAGGCCGGTGAGCTTTTCTCTGCATCTGCCGGTTTTGCAGTGAGCTTTTCTCCGGTGAGCTTTTCTCTGGTGAGCTTTACTCCGGTGAACTTTTCTCTGGTGAGCTTTCCTCAGCTGCCCGAGATTCGCACCGGGTGCCCCGAACGTCCGCTACTAGACACAGCTGTTACGTAAAAAATCTGGCACAGCCAGGTTATTACGTAATGGCTGTCCGCAGAAGCCTTCGGACGTCCGAATTCAGCGTTAGCCGACAGATTTTTTTCTCAACTTCTGAACCATCTTACGTAAAGTTGTTTGAATGAATGTGTACTGTTATTGTAAATCTTGGCTTGTAAATACACCTTTGCAGAAATAATTCCTTTTGCTGGAGAGACGCAAACGTCGAGCATACGAAAATCGGCTGCATATTCCGCGTACCTTGCAAAAGCACTTCCCCAGTCACCTTCCGAAAAGCGCGAAACACGTAGTCCGCACCGTCCCGGCTTCCCAGTCTTTTTACCTGCTTAAGAGCAGTTTGTACCTGCTGGCTGCTAGTAGGTATGTCTACTGAAACTGTAACTTGAAACTAGGGGCAGTGCCAGAGGAGCAAAGACAAAGTTCGGAAAGCTTGCTCGCCCTCCCCAATTTCTAAACTCTCAAGTGATTGTACTGTAATAAATGCACAACGCCTCTTTCCCCCCCCCCCCCCCCCCCCAAAAAAAAAAACAAACTATGTTCACTACGTAAATACTGGTCTCAGTTCATGCATCTGTGGCAGGTAGGAAGTCTTGCCCAAATTTATTCACACCGCACGATGAGTGCAACACGTCGCTGTGCAAACAGTCCAATAACACGAAGCATAAGAACGGCAGATTTATGACAACAATTCGGAGTCCATCGTTCAATTAAAACGACGTAATTTTGTTGAAAACGCCCACAGCTTACTCACGGTATGCGTCGGGAATCTTCCACATTTTGAAATGGAACGAAGGAAGATTTACTTTTAAAAAATGGTCGCTGCGTCCCTCTTGGATCAGCTTGACTGAATCAGCTGACGACGCACGGGGCTGAACCCGTTGAACCTCAACCCCACAACATCCAATTTGCGCTCCCTGTTTGTGGGTGTCTACTTCGAAGCACCGCACCACACACACCACGAACGTTTCAGTTCTTTGTCTCATCGCCGTGTTGCACCAAACAGAACGAGATCGCCGAAGTCGACGCAGCGCTGTCGTGAACGTTGACTTGTGGTTGCGCACTCGAGGACCCTGTGACTCCCTTCGCTTTCAAAGCACACACGACGATTATGAATGATACTTTCCGTCTTCCGGGAATATCACAGGGGCACTTCTCCGGTCACGTTTTCGCTATGTGCTCGCAAACCGCGCAGCTTCTCATGTTCCGTCAAACCAAGAAGGTTTGCGTCAAACCAAAACAATACCGGCGCCAACGTGCGTTGTTGCCAGATCTTATCGGAAGTCGAGACGCTGCGTCGTTCAACTCCGCAGCCAAGTCAACCCAAGAGCGAATCCAAGAGTGAGGGCGGGGCGTAGTTCTCCTCCGTCGGGGGTCGAAAGAGTGGGAGTTTCAAATGTGGAGAGGTTCTGACTCCGATTAAATTACGTCCTGTAGCGTAAATATTGCTCAAAAAAATTTTCTTTTTTTCGTAGAACATTTGTTTTGTGACATGCTTGTCCCAATTAGGCTTTTTAAAAGAACACTTTTTTTCTTTGCAGTTACCCTTTAAGGCATTAACTGGTTGGAGGAATGCCCAGTCGGAGTTCAAATGGTCTTCCCATTTCCAATTAGGGTTCACACAGGGTGTCAGCTTGGACAAGTTGGGGTGTATTGATTTTTATTTATGAAGAAAATTAATTGACTACATTTATGGATTTATCAAAATAAGTAAAACTTTAATTAGGAACATTTATATATTTACAGAAATAAATAAAATTTTATTGAACTACATAAAATTCAATTTTATGAATTCGAAAAATATAATTAGTGATATAAAATGTGTTTACCTAAATAAACATTTATCGTATTTACTCGAGTAATAGCCGAACTGTTCATGAAGGAAACCTGAGGGTTTGCTTTTCCACGAAGTATGCAGATTGCCAATCGCCGCTATCAACAGCACGATTCCAGCTGCCTACAGGACAGAGGTAACGTCTTCGTGCGAAGATCCCATCTGTGAAGATTGCATTTGTATAAAGAATTGCGTTCTCAATCTGGTTATTCGCTATGTTATTTATGCGCAACGCAATGATTAGTTGTATATGTGTTCTGTGGGAAAGTAGACGCAAGGGCATTGTTCATAAATAGTGCGGCTATTACTCGAGTAAATACGTGTGTACATATATCAACATGTGTTATAAAACATTTATGTAAATACCTACGTTAATTTGTTTGAAGAAATATATTAATGTTTAGGGCAATCACTGGCCGCAATGGGCGTGGCTGCAGATTAGTTTGTACTCGCTGTCGAGAGATGAAACTGCACATGTAACGCAAGGTGGACAAAGCGCAGTGGTCGGTAGGGGAGGGATGCCATCGCTCAAGTTAGGTGCGTTGATAGACAAGTTGTTTTGAAAACATAAAATATGAAAAACGTTTACAAATCTCTGTAAAGCAAAATTAGAGTGCAGCTTTTGAGGAGGAGGAGGGGAAGGTATGCCCCTCCTCCTCCTCCTCCATCCGTTCTTCTCCCCTCCTCGTTTAATTCAGTTTCCCCGCTAAATTTAGCGGGGAAAATGACATCACATGACTTGGTGTCACGTCACCCATGAACAGATTCATTTCTTGTTAGATTTAGCGGGAAAATTGACGTCACATGACCTGAACACCAATTCGATCGCCCGCTAGGTGTTGAGGTCATGTGATGTCAATTTTTCCGCTAAATCTAGCGCGCTTACGCCGACGGCAACACCGACACTGCAACACCGACACTGCGAGACCCGGGAACCAGCACCTAAGAGCTGCACTCCAAAACCTTATCCGCGCTTCTTTTGACGCAATTGTAAACACAGCATGGTGGCAGCTGTGAACTTCGAGGTTAGGAAGATGCCGTCCAGCGAATAGAGAGCAACCATAGAAAAACGGATGGAAGAGAACTACGCCGCGGAGAGCACAACGGCAATAATGGAGGGAAGTCTACCTTGGAAATGTTTGGTTTTTGTGACCTAAGGGATTGGAAAGGCTAGATTGAAGAGTGGGAGCGCTACCCCATCTTATCAGGATCTCCGCGATGCGGAAACATGGGTGAGTATGTTTCTTTACGCAATGGGAAGAGGAGCTGATGACTTCTTGACGGATGCTGACAGACACCGGCAGCCGATTTTCTTTCATCTTGAACAGAAACATTTCTGACAGAGATCTTTCATCTCGCACGAATATGCCTCAGGAAGGGTGACTCAATCATCGCAAGCCACTGGCGAATGAGGCAGCTGAAGTGTTCGTCACAGAACTACAGTATGTTTCCTTTAACCCGGGACGGGAATGTGTATGTTACCGAACCTATTATTTATTTTATTAAAGGGATCGTCCGGCAAAATTTTGTATTCGAGAAAACAATTGAACATCATTGTTATTGCCTCGAAACAGATCGTACGTGCAATATCTGAATTTTATATGCCCCTCTGCGTGAGTAATTGAATTTATGCTGCTCCAATCGCATTCTAGCGTAAACGCTGCTTTCGTTGGCAACATTGAAGCTCTGACGTCACAAAACACAAAGCGAGCATTTTTGTCTGCCTCAGCGTGCTTCGTTTTTGTTGTTGTGCTCGACTTGTTTCGTAGTTGGGTGAGATTTTTGTTGCGCGGTTGGGTGCCACAACCACCGGGCAGCACATGCGAGCCAAGACATGACGTTCCACACTTTTCCGCGAGACGTGCAGTGACGAGCGAAGTGGATCGTCGCCGTGCGTAGGGACTAGGTTCCCGTCAAGATCGAGATCCCGCTTATGCAGCAATCATCTCACAGAAGAGAGCTACGAGCTGAGCTCTAAGCGGACAGAAGGCTCGTAAGCTGAGGTGTGATGCTGTGCCAACGATATTAAACTACGTCCATCCACTCCTCGCCCAAATCGGATCAATCAATTTGATTATGCAGCGAAACCGAAACCAACAGCTAGGCCATCTGGAAACGATACCAGAAGTTGTATTTAGCACGCGTGCAGCCCGATTCTGTTTGACCCGCGTGTGAAAATGGAGCGTGACTACGATTCACCAAGCTCGTCCAAGTCAAGTGACGACATGCATTTGAACGATTCGCCGTTTGTCTTCGACCCGCGGACATCGCCTCTGAGGGAACGACCCGCAGCCTCATCACCGATCCAGTGGATCCGCTGACATGTGTACCCAGATGCCGCTTCGTGTACTTAGGTGCCGCTTCAGAGGCGAAATCTGCATCCTTTGCTTTGCAAGCGCCCCTAGTTCGATCGGTGGCCGTCGCAGTTGTGTTTGCACGAAACGGCATACGTTTGCTCGAAGCTTATGGCTGTCTGCGAGTAATTTCCTGCTAAAAGGCGTGACTTTGTTTGCACATGCTTGGGAACTGCATTAAAAGAACCGTATTTAAGTAGGGTACAGCCTAGGAGACTATATAATTCGAAACAAAATACAAGACATCCATCGACCAACGCTTGTTATCCCGACCATCCGACAAACCTTTGCGTTTTGTGACGTCACGCAGCACCTACGGATGTCAGCCATTGACACTGGCGAAATTCGGGGTGCAGTTTCGTACATAGGCTCATGAAAGGTTTAATTAATAACGGGAGATCATATATCAAAATAAAAATGACGTTTGTCTACATGAAGGCTCCCTCGACGTAACGAGCGCAAGAACTTAAGTACTTCCGGTTTCGACCGGACAATCCCTTAAAGGTTTTGACAAGAAAGACTGGTCAACCTTCCTTTTGTGCTGCAAATTGTTGTTGCTAGGGGTGGCATCAGCTGCAGCTGGGACCAACTCAAACTGGGATAAGCTGCAACCGGGACCAGTTGCAACTGGGACCCACTCAAACTGGTTCCCACTCCACTGGGACCAGCTGCAACTGGGATTGTGTTTCATAAACCAGTCGGACTGGGACCAGGTGGAACTCAATTGAAAATTTTCGCCTGGGAACTGATGCGTAACTATGAGCCAAACAGCCCCTACTGCATACATCGTTGTTTACAAGGTCTGTAGGCTTCTGAACGCTGCTATATTGCATCATTGAGGGGTTTGACGGGGTTTCCTCAACTGCCAATCGAGAGATAGAAGTTCTGGGAGAATTGAAAAGTTTGAGAATCTGTGTAGAAGCGCCAGCCCTAATAATATTCCGCGTTAAAATTCCTCGTGCACCTCTTTTTTGATGCGCTCTCTGCTCTCTCGGAATAAGTTGAGCCCAGTTCAGGAACCCCTTGAAAGGTCGAGGGAAGGCACCTTGTTGTGGGCGATGCCCGCTGAACAGTGGAAGCTTGTCTGCTCCAAGACGGCCGCCCGTATGCGCTCCACCAGGGCACAGCCACGGGCCAGCAACGAGTCTGCTCCACTGGGGTCCACAATGGTCGAGAGCCACTCTGCCACTGCCTCCTCTGCGCCACGGACAACGCAGGCTTATTGGTCAACGTTACTACATCGTTTCGGCCTTAGGGCTTTCCACGGACACTACAATGAGAGCGTTTGAAACCGTGTCTGAATGTTTTGTAGTGGTAACAACTGTAATGCATTTGGCACATGTCATCTTCCAGTAGCTGTAAGCTTTGGACAGGAACCACGTACTGTTGGCACTATGCTTCAAAATGCGGTGAGACGCATAGAGGTTTCTTTGACGGCGACTCGGTGATGTCGTTAAATCTACCGTAAAGGTGCAGTGCAGGCAGAGAAACTTCTCCTTTGCAATTTTAGTGGGCGAGGATTTCATGCGTGTTTCGATACCCAAATCAGCGGTGTTTCGATACCCACACAACACAAAAACAGGGCGATCTACGAACTTTGTGGTCGTACGCAATTACGCAATTCTAGACGTCTTCGGAAATACGCAATTCTGGACGTCCTCTTGAGAAACAGGTCTGTGCCATAGTTTTGTAAAGAGGCACCTTAAAGCACATGACTAGGGTTGCGCGTTTTCGGTTTTCATTTTTTCAAAATTCGGCATACTTTTTTTCGGTGTTTATTTTAAAAATCAATTTTCGGTTTTTATTCGGTGTATATTTATTCCAAAAGTTTACCTTTTTCGTGAATATGGAAACACTATCGGACACCGGATCAGATGATCCTTGTAGCTGTGATATTTGTGATCTCTCAAAAAATAATGACACATATACATGCGTCATCTTCGCTACGACTTCCATCAGGACACACCTCAAAATCGCGGAATTCGCGGGCATAATCTTTAGCGCGCTTCTTTTTCCTTCCCATTCTGACAACGTGACCGTCTGAGGTGATGACGCGTACAATGACCAGCGGAATGGAAAAAAAAATCTATTGTATTCATGTTCTTAACCAGAGGGAAGTTTGAGAGAGGGTGTTAAGAAAGGTATTAACGGCTTTCCTTGACGTCCTCTGAAGTGCATGAAACGAAAAACCTTATACTAGCCGACATCCAAACTTTTTTCTTAGGACCGGGAACTTGACACACTCAGCCCGATCATAGAAAGGACACAGATGTCCTGCGAAGGCCAATCCAAGACCTCTTTTGTTGCATGTTGAACCTCGGAAGAGGGCAATCACGAAGAGGTCACACAATGTTGAACCATGTAAAGCCCCTCTCTCTCTTTCTCTCTCTCCTCACCCTCCCCGCGGCCACCTCGACGCGGCCCTAAAAACTGACCTTTTTCGGTTAAAACCGAAAACACCGAACCTACAAACTGACCTTTTCGGTTAAAACCGAATTTCCAACAATGGATTTGGCATACTTTTATTGGTTCTTATCGGTTTAAACCGATAACTCCGAACCCTACACGACTGAAAATAGCAGATGTCACGCAATCGGACGAATTTTCGGCCTTCAGGTAATATTTTGAGAGTAAATTGTAATCTTTTTCTTTTGGATTTTCAGCCAGATGACTAACACTGCAATTGCATATGCCCATTCAATCTGTTCAAAGTTAAACGACATATTTTGATTCATTCGCCAGTGTGGTACCAGCACAATACAGAAATAGGGTAGAGTAGCATGCGCTAGGTAAGTAAGTCGTTAGTCTCGAGGTTAGCCTCGAGTACCGACAAATGCAAAGAAAAAATAAATGAAAGATAACTGGCAATGGCTCCCCCGGTGGTGACCACCCTTTTCCATTTCCTCTGTTCCCCCCTTTTCTAATCCAGTTTCAGCTCTCATGCGCTTTTCGTGCCTCGGTGAGCAGACCTTGATGTGTTCATGAAAGGTCTAGAACAAGTCTGTGCATGAAGGGGACTTTGGCTACTGCAGGAGCATGTTTATCTTTCCCTCCTTTTCTCCGACACACGTACACAATTTGTTTTGCTCTGCTCAGTCGACACCACAGTTGTACGATACTTGTTACGAGTACCGTAATATCCCGAGTCATTGCCCACCCCCTGCCGCCTGAGATTCATAAAAAAAGTAGGGTGGGCCATGTCTCGGTGGGTAAGTACAAAAAGTTAAGAAAAAGCTAAACAAAATGCCAATTTTTTTGTACATATCTAGCACGGCTGCACAAGAGATACATTAAACTCAAAACTCGTTTTCGTTTCATTCTTTTATGCAAGAAATGCTCACGAAAGAATGTTTGACTATAGCAAGGTCCGTTGCTTCCATACACGCGATGAACACCGCTGATCGGCACACAGTGCGAACGTTTGTTCTCTGAAAGCACGTTTCTTACTATGCTATGTTGTGCTATGTTCTCTTCGTTAGAGAACAAAAAAAGAAAAAGTAAACAAGAAAATAGAAAAATCAATCAGGAGGAATGAACGAGCGAGTGGGTGGAAGAAGTAACGAAGAGCGATCGCAATCGCGTTGGCAAATACTTCAGCGTCGGGCCAAGTTGGGGGCCTTGTCAATCACAAGGAGCAGGCGGGCTCTTGTGCAACTTTCTTGTTCCATGCATACATGCGTGCGTCCGTGCACCACGTGCCACCAATGCGGGTAGAGGCGCTGTTGCTCTGTGGCGTAGACGGCAACATGAACACAGAACTCGAAATGGGACGCTTAACAAGCGTCTGTGTGCGGCCTGCCAGCAACTCTTTATTTACCCATTGGCTTTGTCTCAAACATTGCACAACCTCACCCACCACGGTCAAGATGTTTCGGGGGAAGAAGCGGGTTCGCAGTGATTTTAGTGGAGACGGACTTTGATCTTACACTCTGCAGTTACATTCCCCAGGATATGGGGCATTTGCTGACCTTGCAATCCCTAAATGGGTCAATGCTTGTGTTACCTTCCCAATTTTCTTTTTGTCCAAATGAGTTTTTTTATAAGCAAAACGAAGTTTCATTTTGTCATCTCCATCGTATTCCTCTTGCACGCACGTACACTGATTTCAGGGCCGTGGAAATCACGGAGGAAGTGCATGAACAAAGTAAAGTGTCTTTCCCTCCTTGGTTTTACTTTGTCAAGGAGATCCTGTAAATGTAAGGTCCACGGCCGCGTCATTCGGGTGAGGATGAATGCTCGCGGATCGCGGAGTCTGCGTTAAGGTATTTGTAAGGGTGGGCGATGACTCTGTGTTAATTTGGAAATCGATATTCGCCCAAAAAGTGGGGTGCCCAGCATCTCGGGGGTGGGTGATATCTAGGGATATTGCGGTAATCAAATTACCTGTAATCAGTTACATTGCGTAGGAATTTTGGTTCCTTTGAATGCATTAATTAGAAAGGAATTGCAGGAATATTCAGATTTTTTTTTTTAAGTATTATATAGTCGTTTTTATTTTTCCTCCCCTTCTAATAGCCCACTTTCGTTCTACAAGTTTCCTGGCAAGGAATCCTCCAACCAAGTCTCCAGCAGGATTGGTGGATTAAGAAGACAAGGAGGTTATAGTAGGCCATTCTAATCTAATAATGGCCGGTGCAAAAGACACGTCTTGAAACCGGCAGAAAACTGCGTTGTTTCGAATATCTGGCATAATAAAAAAAAAAAGCAACGGTTACTTTTTCGAGTCACGGCCAACTACTTTTCCTCTCGAGTAATCGAATAATCAATTTCAAGAATTTTTGACCCAGAATAATCGTAATTGCAATCTATCACTTTTCGAGTAGCGTGTACGAGACTGGTCCAAACTTCCTAGAAATTCGGTTCCTCCAGAGTCTGGATGCACAAGTTACATTTCACATAGAGTTCAAAGATTGTTATCAGGCACCGTGCACAATGCGCTTGCAGTGTGCTTGTCGAGCATTATTATTTTGCAAGGGCACATGTGACATGCTTCGCCAATTCGCACTGGCGTGTATGGAGTAGCGGCCAATTAGGTGCAGCGTCTGGGATGACTCGACGGGCTCGGCAATTTGGGCCGCTCTAATAGGTCGATATGCCTCGCTTTTAATTACTAATCTAAAGGCATCGTGCTGTTGTCGTAGGCATCTTCAAGCCGACTGAAAGGCGAGAACGAGCCATTCGACACAGCCAATGATATCACTTGCCGGTTCTCCCCTCCTTCTTTCCAGCGCTCAGTAAGCAGACGGACAGGGCTATGGCGATGTTTTAACGGACGACAACGTTGCCCCTATCGACAAAAAAATTATTTTTGAACACATGGTTTTTTAAAGAATAACTGCAAAGGAAAAAAGTTTTTTTTTAAACAGCCTAATTGGGACAAGCATGTCAAAAAACAATTTTTCCGCGAGAAAAAATTTTTTTACAGCAATATTTATTGTGTGAGACTGATTTTAGTTTGCGGCAATTTCGTCCGTTTTAAATCGCGCGCCACGAAGTTGTGATTATGTGACGTCAATCGCAATAGGTTCTCATTGGCTAAGAGTTTGATTGACAGCTTAGATCTTGGTTGTTAAACCTTTGTTATATGTTGCAATTTCCTTTTGAGTGGCATATTTTTACGATTAAAGAATAACCCATGTGATGAGAGTTATTATTCTTTACAAAAGGTTTACAAGACGGGCACTTCCGTTTCGATTCATACCAAAACAAACAAAAGCTTCGCCATTCTTTCATGGCCGCCGAAGTCTCTGCTCCCGCCCGTCTCGCCTGCCTCGACTAATCGTTTCGCCGAAGTGATCAGTGTTTCGTGCTGACCAAGGTGCTTGAGTGAGACTTCTTGAAGTGATGTAGTGTGTGTTTAGCAGCTGTCGCAGGTATTAGTGATAGGAAGCGACGCGGGGTTTTGGCTTTCAGAGCGCGGTTCTTTCGTTTTCCTTTTTGTTTGCTTAGCGTGCTTTTTTTTCTTTTTGCTTGCTGGCGCGTGCAAATGCCGACTTTTCGGAGATGTCAGGTGAGTGATCCCGACAGCGAGCCTTCCAGCAGCCATGTCGCCCCGAAAGGAATGCCATTTGGCTGGAGGCAATCGGGCGTTCGCGTAGCGACAAACGTGTCCAGTTACGTTCTCGTCATATCGCTCCAAAGGCCGTCGAGATTCGCACCGGGTGCACCTAACGTCCGCGACTAGACACACAAAATAAAAAAGCACTATGTTCACTACGTAAAAAATGGTCTCAGTCCATGCATGTGTGGGCAGGTACGAAATCTTGGCCAAATTTATTCACACCGCACTATGAGCGCAACACGTCGCTGTGCAAACGCAGTCCAACAACACGAAGCATAAAAACGGCAGATTTAGGACAACAATTCGGAGTTCATTGTTCAAATAAAACGACGTAATTTTGTTGAAAACGCCCGCAGCTTTTTACTCACGGTATGCGTCGGGAATCTTCCACATTTTAAAACGGAACGAAGGAAGATTTACTTTTAAAAACGCTCGCTGCGTCCTCCCGCACCAGTTTGACTGGATCAGCTGACGACGACGGGACTGAACCCCACAACAACCAATCTGCGCTCTGTGGGTGTCTACTTCCAAGCACCGCACCACACACACCACGAACGTTTCAGTTCTTTGTCGCATCGCCGTGTTGCACCAAACAGAACGAGATCGCCGAAGTCAACGCAGCGCTGTCGTGAACGTTGGCTTGTGGTTGCGCACTCACGGACCCTGTGACTCCCTTCGCTCTCCAAGCACACACGACGATTACGAATGATACTTTCCGTCTTCCGGGAACATCACAGGGGCACTTCTCCGGTCTCGTCTTCGCTATGTGCTCGCAAACCGCGCAGCTTCTCGTTGCAGCTCTATTCTCGTGTACCATCAAACCAAAACAATACCGGCGCCATGTTTAACGTGCGTTGTTGGTTGCCAGATCTCACCGGAAGTCAAGACGCTCAGCTCAGCAGCCAAGTCAACAAAAAAGAGCAAATCCAAGAGTGAGGGGCGGGGCGTAGTTCCTCCGCGGGGGTCGAAAGAGCGGGAATTTCAAACGTGGAGAGGTTCTGACTCCGACTAAATTACGTCCTGTGACGTAAATATTGCTAAAAAAATTATTTTTTTCGTGGAACATTTGTTTTGTGACATGCTTGTTCCAATTAGGCTGTTTAAAAAAAACACTTTTTTTTCTTTGCAGTTACCCTTTAAGGTGCCTAGATATCAACTTTTAGTCTTTTCGAATTCCAAAGTCCCTTCAGCTTCTTGTTAAAGAACGAAACGGCTCAGGCAGTCGATAGTGCCGCACAACCGTGAACGAGTAGCGACGTCAACACACCATGCGGGGCACGGGGGTCTCACCTCTGGTGCGCACACCCTGTTCCTCGGGGTAACCCACGACGTGCGTGCTGGGGAGAGAGTCTGGGGAAGGGGAGGTCGCCTGAGCGGTCACCACGGGCGTCAGGTCGAGGTAGGCCTCGTCGATGCTCGCGCGCTGCACCACTGCCCCGAACTGACACAGCACGGAGAGCACCTCGGCACTAGCGTCCCTGTACCTGCGCCAAAGGGAAGTGGGGGTCAGCCAACGGTCACGGCTCCACACTCGGCGTCCACTTTTCCGTGTCGCATTGTCCAAAATAGAGCAGTTGCGGCAGAGCTGCAGCCCCACGCTGCTGTGAGAGCACGTGGCTTCGCATTGTTTCTCTATTGCGGCTTGCAAATTGCAGCTTCTAATTCTTTCTCCCTTCTTGCATGCACGACTAGTCAACGCTTTAGCGAACGTAGTTCCAGCCTGTTGCTCGACGGTGCAGAGCTGCGATCGACGTCTCGGAGCCCGCAAAAACAAAGCAAAGATGGCTACCCGCAAAAGGGAGAAGGTGAAGAGAAGAATATCACTAGGAGAGACCGGAGAAAAGGGACTCTAGGGGACCTATCCCAACTTTGCGCATATTGCCGTGAAACCGCACTGGCCACCAAAATTTGCATATAACCCGCGTCCCTAGTTTGCCTTCATACCGGGTTTCTCAAATAGCAGCCAGGTTCTTTAAATCGACAGCAAAAATCAGTTTCTTCACCTATCGCGTTACGATTTTGTGCAGCGTTGCTCATCAGGTGGTGCATTTTTTCCATAACATTTGCAATGATTGAACTTACCTGAGGAAAAAAGTAAAAAAAGAAAAAGGCTTAACTCCTATGAAAACGCAGCGAAGCCACCTGTCTTCAAACTGTAGGGTGCCCTAGTGTTTGAAAACCAGTGGCTTCGCTGCGTTTTCATAGGAGTTAAGCCTTTTTCTTTTTACTTTTTCCTCAGGTAAGTTTAATCATTGCAAATGCTATAGAAAAAATGCACCACCTGTGCGCAATGCTGCACAAAATCGTAGCACAATAGGTTAAGAAACCGATTTTTGTGGTCGATTTAAAGAGTCTGGCCGCTATTTGAGACACTGGGTAAATTGTTTTCATAAATTTTGATGCGGGTTATACATGAGTAAATACAGTATGCTGTGAATGAGGTGGGCACATGCTACGTGTGTGACATCATGAAGTCACTGACTGTACATCCCATGACTATATGTCACAGATATCATTATGTCATGTGGCATCAGTCATGTAACCTCACAACGTCATGAGACATGAGGATGTCACATGACATCCTGACATTTGAGATCACATGTAATATCACATGTCATGTCACACTGTCATGTGACACCATATGACGTCACATGACATGATGTCCAGTGACATAGAATGTCACATGACTCTGGGATGCTATGTGTAATCACAATATCATGCGATGACACAACGTGCCTTGTCACGCGACATTGTGCACAAAGTCATGTCACGTAATGATGCCACGCGACATCACAGTCTTTTGTGATAATTCCTCATGACAATTCTTCATGACAGTTTTCTCGTGGAATTTAGTTGATAAAACACAATCTATGTTAAAAAGATTTCATTCATAGGTTAATCTCTTGACACGTCGTAACAAAGAAAAAATGCCCCACATGTCACCTCACAAGACGCTTTTTTCAGGTTCCCAGAGGTGTGAATAAACGACTAAATGTTGTGGCTTGTTGCCCTGTCGTTCAAATCATCCAACAATTAGTCCAGCTCGACGTCATAAAAAATTGGACCGCATCTCCACGTGGTGAATGATGTTGATTGGGGCAAAGCTCTGGTGGTGCTTGTCTGCGTAGACGCTGAGCCGCAGCATGCCGAGCCATTCGTTCGTTTTCATCCATGTCAGAAAGAGAATGTGTGGTATGGAACGTGGTTATATACGCATGTGAGCATTTGACCGCAGCGCCCTCTCGGTCTATAAGCGTTGAGCCAATGCATGCAAAGTTTAGTGCGATTATACACGCATTTGACCGCAGCGCCCTTTCGTGTATTGGCCTCGAGATCGACCTAGAGGTGGCGCTACTGTCGCGCTATCATCATCATCAAAGCGGGGATAGAAGCACGGCCGCCCCATAGGCTCTCCACGTTCGCGCGCGAGACGGCGTAGATTCTTGCGTTTATTTTGTCGCATAGTATCGGTGGGAAAACAATTCTAGCGGAAAATGGTGCGGTACTGTTCGGTGCTTCAGTGAAGATCGAATCGTGTTACCAGCGTACGGCCTAAATTTAAATAATCGCTCGTGTGGATGCGTCGTCTGCTCTAGGCAGACGTTGGGAAGCATGGATCACCACGACGGATGCCTGTCTCCGGCTGAACTGCACTATTTATGTTAAATATTTGTTTCTTTTAAAATAGATGTATCGGTTCACCAGCGTGGGAATTCAACAAAACAATGAATTCCAACCCGGATAACATAATACTGGTACTGTGGGCTGTGAAATCGCAGGTTCTATGCATTTTATTTTTAACTTTTAGCTTTTGCAGTAATATAAATATTTAGCATGAAGAGAAGTTAGTGCTGTATTGGAAATTACCGTGCTATTGAGTTCCTCTGCAGCCAATGTTTCCCTTTACTGTGCCATGGTGTGGGTAAGTTTTTCGGAGTCTGAACAATTCTACTGCGTTGCGATGAGGAGAGAGTGCCTCTTCTAGTTACGATCCGCAAACTGCATCGTTGGCAGGACAACTGAAACAAGTGAAACAAACTGTTCTAATATATCTGCCGCGAGTGTAATAAACGAGTGTAACCGAGCAACGCAGCAACGTTCGTGTTATTAAATGCTCTTCTCGGTAGTGTGGGTTCACCCGCTTCAATTTTCTTGGTGAGGGCCGCGGATGTCAAGAGGCTAATATTATAAATTTCTGGCTAAATAATCTTCTATTCAAACACAGTAGACTCTGCAACTCCAACAAACGACCCGCACCACGACACAGACAGCATCGGCCGCAGCGACACTCTTTTACTGATGAGGGCTAGCGACCTTCACGAGACTTTCCGATCACCCTCCGCCCTCACCTAACGTATATCGGGACTGGGCAGTTCATCGATTAACCTTCAGATTATTCAAGTGATGCTTTAATTGCGATATTTTTTTGCCGTTTAATCGGAATCTTGTGCTGGAGAAAGTCAACAAAAAGTAAAAAATGCCTGCTTTAATATTTTTGACGTCTTTATTTCTTTTATGACACAGGCTTGCACGGTAAACCACTTCAGCGTGCTTGTGATTGTCACCGAGGGTGATTATACTGTTTAAATAATAACTTAAAAATTACTTCACTTTAAAAGGCTTCCCGTGTTCATATTTCTGTAGGCGTCACAACGTGAAGTTTAGAATGGGAATGCAATATGCCATTTATGACATAGTAAAAATAGTAAAAAAATGTGTAGTTTTAACGTCTTTCATGCAATATGACCGGCGAAAAATCAACTAACGGATTTATCGATTGATTAGTCTATTAAAGGGTAGCGATCAGTCGGGTTAA
Source organism: Ixodes ricinus (assembly GCA_037355805.1). Taxonomy (NCBI): domain Eukaryota; kingdom Metazoa; phylum Arthropoda; class Arachnida; order Ixodida; family Ixodidae; genus Ixodes; species Ixodes ricinus. The sequence goes on along the minus strand of JAZHYW010034254.1, from coordinate 25,566 downwards.
TTTTCTAATCAAACCACAGCTCCAATCAACATTCAATGTTTTATGAAAGCTATGGTTTGTGCGAGATAACAAAAATACGTGGGACCAGCGATTGTATACAAACCACACACTAAGATTATGGAAGCTTCCGACTTAATAATAATCGCTTTGCTGAATTTCTACGCATGTGAAACGATACAACACAACCTTTAGTAAGAAGAAACGACAACAAAAACATCAAACATTTAATAAGGAGGGTCAAGCTCAGCCGGAAACGGGCTTGCGTCGTCGAGATCCATGCTTCTGAACGTGCGCCCGTAGCAGACGACGCACGGCGGTATCCCCGCTTTCGCATGTTTCCAATTTCGGCCGCACGGTGGCAACACGGTTCGTTCTCGAGGCGAATAGACGTTGAGCTGCTACATGCAACGTTTCATCCATGACATACCCAGCTCTTGAGTTACTACCACATCTCAGAGCCCCCTACTCGTCCCGCAGTCGGGGCCGAGTGGTTAAGGCGATGGACTAGAAATTCATTGGGGTCTCCCCGCACAGGTTCAAATCCTGTCAACTGCGCAAACATTTTTTTTTTTTTTTTTTCATTTTTTTTCTTCATTTTTTCATCTTTTTTTTTTTTTCTTGCCCTACACGAGCACGTGAGGCACGTGCTCGTGGACCTGAGCCCACGAGCACGAGCACGGGACGCCGGACATACGCCGGCGTCCGGATTCACCCCTAAAAATGCAACATTTTGCTATTCTGCAGATTTTTATACGAACTAAGGCTCAAATTTGAGTGATATTTTCTGGCTGCCTTTCGATAATTTTAACATAAGACATGCACCAACAAAGGTGAGACACTTGAGCCAGACACGTAGCCAGGGAGGGGGGCCCATGGGGCCCAAGCCTCCCCTCAAAACCTTCCATTTTGTTGGGGCCTCCTCTCCCCTTTCCCCTCAAACAGCATATTGTTATGGGCAGGCCACCCCCAAATCAAAATTCTCACTACGGACCTGGCTCAAGCTCATGATATTCTACAGTTTCTCCCGCTTACTTAGAAGCTTGTTTGTCCGGGCCATGCCCTTCAGCAAGAGGCCTGTGCTTGTAGCCTAGTAGTGGGATCGTCCTACTGGTGACTGACGTGAGAAACAGGTGGGAAAAAACTGAAAACGAAACAACACTTGGAGGAAATGAAAGAATTTACAACATTAGACTTTTACGGTATGAGCCATTTGCGGTACTTGGACATGTGAAGGGGGCTTGCAGCCGCGGGATGCCTGCGGGCCGGTCCCAGCTTGAGTCACGGGCCGCTTGTTTGAGACTTGATATACAGGTATGTGAAATGTTTCTCATGTAATAAAACTATTCCGCTTCATAGGTACAGTAAACCCCCGTTAACTCGAAGTCATAAAAACCGGGAAAAATTTCGAGATAAGCGAAATTTCGAGATAAGCAGAGTACCGAAATTTTCGAAGTACCGACCGCGGATTTCGAAAATCTAGCGCTTCCGAAAATCGTACCAATCACAGCTTCGTTTTTAAGCAAGAAATCACTTACTAAAACGAGAAAAAAAATGAATTAGAAACAAGCGTCCAGCGGTCCAGCGCACGCACATATTCCTCAAAGAGCGCCGCCGTCATCCATGTGGACGGGGTTGAACGAAGGCGACGCGACAACGGCTGGCGCGTGGCGACTACGGCGACCACGAGATCGGGAGAGCCGATAGAACGCCACAAGCCAGCACAAGCGTAGAGAAAAAGAGAGAAAGAAAAGTCCCGGGAGATGGGGAGAAAGCAAAAAGCAAGAAAACAAACGTCCTTGAACGCTCGTCGCGTTCTGTGCGCCCGGAACGCGTTCGCGGCGCTTCCTTCTTTGTTTATTTTTCTCCGGCGCTTCCTTCTTTTGTTTATTTTTCTCCGGCGCTTCCTTCTTTTCTTTATTTTTCTCCCGCGCTTCCTTCTTTTGTTTATTTTTCTCCGAAGACCCTCCTCTCTCTCTCTCTCTCTTTGTTAGCGTTATTTTTAGGTCGCGGTCGCTACGTCCGCGATGGAGATAAACTTTCTCCTTCGGCCTCAGTGTCCTTTCAGGAATATTTTTTTTTTTTATTTTTGCAGGCAAAGTTTCGAGATATCCATGCCCGTCCCGGAAACTTTTCGAGATAAGCGATGTCAAAATACATGGTGCCAATGGGGATTCATTTCGCAACGCACAAAAGTTTCAACTTAACCGATCTTTCGAGATATCCGTGTTCGAGTTAACGGGGGTTTACTGTATGCTTTCTAGACAAGATTATTTCCAGCTGTGAGTACTTGAGGCCCATTCACACAGATGCAACCGAGCAGGACCAGCTGAGACAAGACCGGTTTTTAAGCCTTTTGCAACGGCTTAAGACAGGATGCACTGCTGCAGAGCTGGTACTACGCTTTCGCAACAGGCTTGAAAACCGGTCTTGTCTCAGTCGGTCCTGCTTGGTTGCAAGTGTGTGAACGGGCCTTTAAAGAGTCTATGCTCAATTCTGATTGAACACCAAGTATTCAAGATTGATTCTCAGTAAAAAGTTTTATATTTGTACACTTCTACTTTCTTGCATTCTGTTTTCACCGATAGCTGGCCTTGACAGGCTCGTAATATTTAAATACAGTTTTTTAGCTTGGGAGTAATAAATCCAGTCTGCATGTGCCTCCACTTGACATGTGGAACAAATAAGTACTTCCTTAATTAAATTATGGTAGTATTTTTATCTGGCTTTTATTTTGGGGAGAAATTAGGTTTTACCTACCTTCCCTACCAATATAGTAAGCTTAGAAAGTTGCTGCCAGCTGATTAATACTGTTTAATAAGAACATTATTGGTGGTACCGAATTTGCAAGGTAATTACGCTTTTCCCAGACAAGAGGCTCCGATATAAGAACGTGCAGAACAGCAAAGTCACATATTCTCACGTACAACGTGTGAAGAGCGTTCTTCTAAAGCGGTACATTCCTTTGATCATGCAACTGCATCACCATGTTTTCACTCTGAATGACGAAATGATTCCAGAATACTGAATGATTCAAAGTTCCTTCGGTCTCTTTGCCCTCTTTGCAAACAGATACTAGACACGGAGACCACCTGTTGTTCCAAGGCACTAGAAGAAATGCACGATGATGATGATGATACCTGGTGAGGTCGGCCTTGCCTCGTTGTTCAGGCACCCGGAAGAGGTGCAGGTCCTTGGCGAGCTTGAGGGCCTGCTGGCCTCGCATGCCTCGCTTCACCCCCAGTGCACGGGCCTCATAGTTCACCGCTATCAGCCTGCGGGAGATTTGTATTTTTTAACTACCCACTTGAAGTGCACCAAACGAGATTTTAGCATGACTAGCACCAGGTTGAAAGGTTGGCCCTTTGTCCATCTCAAATGTGGTGCCACAAGTGGGATCACACGAGGCCTCAATCGTGAGCTCGCGAAAAACCGGACTCCTCCTCGGACGTCGAAGCGATTGCAAGAACAGCCATCATAGAAATTCGCTGGTCAACCTCGGGGTATGCAAATCATTCCCGGAGCTCATAATTGTTGACTGAAACAGTCTTCCGGGGTTGACAGTCTCGATCACTGATCCTGTGGTTTATTAAAACTCTGAATCTGTCAAATTTCGCTGCACACAATTAGACTTCTAATGTTTTGTGTCGTTTCTACCGTTCAGTTTCCTCAAGCGTGCATGTTACTTTTGTGTTTCCTTGCTTCTTTCACTCGACTGTATTAGTTATTGCATTTCCTCTTGCTTATATATTACGCTTTGATAAGGATCACCAAAGGATCAATAAATGAGATTAAATATTGCGACTTTTTCAGCCGTATAGGTACACACCATTTGTACCAAATTATTAAAGCCTCATCTAAAACAGGTCATTACATTCATTCATTTCACCCTTAAAGGCCCAGTTAGGGCATTACATAAGGGGGGGGGGTAATGTACTGAAGAATACAATAGTGAAACAGAACAGTAACAAGGTATAAAATAAATCAAAACAGCAGAAGTTATAGTTAGGATTCCGCGTTTTAGTAGTTTATTTTTCGCTGAATTCGGAGGCTGTTTTTCTGAGTTTATTTTTTGCCGAAAATTCTGCGTTTATGGAAGTTTATTTTTCTTCGACTCCCAATTCTCCGAAATTCTGAGCTTAATCTTACAGTTGTTTATCAAAAAAAAGATATCTGTGTGTAAACGTGTGCTAGCTTCAAAAGAACGAGCTTGTATCAATCAATATTTCTTCAACTAGATTTGTTTCTGGCGCTACTGCCATCGGCAATACTAATTTGTCCCACGACCAAAGTTGCAAACAAGTGTTTCTTCGATAAACGTCGGAACCTTAAAATCTATAAACTCCCGCAGGTGGTCGCTGGGAAGCTCGTATTCATCCCATCCATTAACCTACCCCGTGGCCGTGCTGGGCAGAGTGGTAAAGGGTGTAATATTGAGGTTTCAACTGCCTGCCTCTCTTCCACCTTCGATGAAATCTCTGTAGTTCACAGCTTTCAGTGTTACAAAAACACAACCCCTCCCTCCTCTGAGAAGCACTATGGCCAAAACTGGAAACCGGTATAGTGGCTTTTGTTGTGAACCGGAAGACTCGTTGTCCCGATGAACCTTGACGAGATAAGCGGTAAGAATCCTCTTGTCAAGGTTCTGAGATTAAAAAGAAAACCGCGGTGACATTTTTTCAAAAACCATTATCCCTGTGACCGTCCTTTTTTTTGTGTGTGTGTTTGTGTGTGTGGAAAAGTGGGGAGGGAGCATTGGTACATCGAAATTCCGAGTTTATCGAATAAATCCGAATTGAAGAAAATTTTATGCGGCAGGCGTATTTTTTTATAGTTTTTCCGGATTTCTCCGTAAACACGAAACCCTAGTTAAAGTTCAGGCTAAGGTCAACCATGTTGCACAACACCCAGGTCTGCAGGGAGGAAAGGTTCAGAGACCTTCCGGTCAAATAAAAAGACGCAGGGGGTACAGCAAGTGTCTCCTCCCGCATCTCCTCCTTTGACTCCGAAGATCCTCGCTCTTTCCTTGCCGCACTCTCGGGAGTTGCCCGACACGATGAACCGTCGCCAACTCGTCCGCACACTCGCCGTCTCTTCGGCCAAGGTAATCGTACGCACCCTCCACCCTGGAAGGTGTTGTACTGCGCCACGGCGCACGGCTTTCCCTTCCACTTGGGCGCCAGCCTCTGCTCCACCTGGACGTAGAAGCAGTCCATGTCCACCAGCGAGATGACCCGCAGGCACTTCGACGCCGTCATTGCTCACACCGGGGAGCGTCGCCCTGTAAGAGGAGAGAATCTCGTCACGACCGGACGGCAAGATCGGATCGTCCCGGGGACCGCCGTCGAACCCCGGGATGATTGGACGTGCCTCGAACAAAACAGAAGAATCAGTTTTGCAAGGTACAGCATTATTACTACTGTTGCCGACACCTTAAGAAATGTGCAATTCATCATGCTCGCACTTCTTGCTTCGCGATTCATTCGTCTGCATTCTTATCAATGAATGCCGCAATCTCGGCGGCCGAGGAGCGAAGACAAACTGCTCGAGACTTGCTGTGGCCTGCACTTCTTTAGCTTCCAGTGTTTGGGAGCACCGGAAAAGTGCAGTAAATAAATGAATATTTTTTTATAAAATTGCGGGTAAAAATTGGGTACTTTATTTCAAGTTGGTAGACTGGGAGAAATCGGGTTTTTTTACGAGAAATTATATTGCAAGTTGGGTTTTTACGCTTATACTTGGAAATAAATATGTATAAGTAACAATAAAGAGTACTGATCAATTCTAAATTTAATATTTCTTCGCAACTAAGTCATTAAAGTACACAAGACAGCTTCTAACCTGATATAAATGGTCACCTGGTCTTTTAAATTTGTTTATAAAACTTTGTTGCTTACATAAAATGCATGTGTGTGGCATCTCCGTCTCACCCTAAAGGCCTGTCCGCTTTTTGGGTGTATCTGAATTGAGAGAACGATCTCTCAACATCACAGCTTTTACAAAGTGCAACATTATTGGCATCTGCTGCTCCTGTCAAAAAGAAGCTGCTCATCCTTTTTCATTTTGCACTGGTCGGAATGGAACGGAAGGGCAAAGGAGAATTCGCAATGGACATAAGAACGACATTTTGTGGACTCTATCAGTCACTGCAGTTCAGTAAGGTGAACAAGACCTAGTATCATTTCCAAGGTCTGGAGCTGGCGTACATGTTCCTACACACTTGTTGTTTCTCAGAAAATATTTTTGGAAGCAAAGTAATTCAGAAAATGGTCAAACTCGTTTTCTGAATTTGAGCAAGAATTGGGCATGGTTTGATTTTCAGAACACATGTTCAGGATGTATCTATCTGGAAACATTGGGTTTTACCCAAAAACAAAACACCTTATTTATAGACCAGCGATCTCTGGAGTTGCTAGGAGCTCATCAGTGTCCCCACAATATGTTATACCCCTGTCAGACGGGCACCTCGAATGACATTTACCCCAAATGACATTCAGTGTAAATGTCATTTAGGCAGTGTCACACGGCAACTCAAATGACATTTGACTTAAATGACATTCGAGCTCAACTGAGTTCTCCCAAACTCATTTACGGCTCTAAATGTGTGTCTCGTCAACAGCGGTCAGCACAGTTTCGCTGAATTGAAATAAAAATTATAAATAATATAAATACAATTGAAAACAATGCTTGCAGCAATTCTTTTTTGAAAAAAGTGCCTATAACGTGTATATCTCGCACACCTTTGCGATATATTTGTTTAATATACTCGCTGGTCTCAGTTGCGCATCAGGAACGCGATCCGACGTTCCGGCAGTTCCGGATCCATCGCACTACGATCATTGTCGTCAGCAGGCTCCATCGCTACAGGGACACGGTCTTCGCTTGAATCGATCGCAGACGTAAACGTCAACGGGGTATACGAATCCGGCGAAGAACTGAAAGAGCGCGAGGAACAACGGCGAGCAAGATGCACGGATTTCCAAAAGCAGACGAGCCAAGCGGCAGAACGGCTACGGCTACAGATTACTTGGTTGGGATTGCTGATGTCGTGTCATAGTTGCCACAAAACACCTTGTCTCCGTCAAGACGTGTACTTAGTTTTCATCACTGTGTTTGAATTCTATGTTTTGAGAATTCACTACATTTTATCTACTTAGTAAACAATAAAATATAACACTAGTTTGCCCGAGTTAACAACAGACCGCTATCGTGATAGACATCACCTAAATGACATTTGAGTAGCCCGTCTGACAGGACACGACTTAAATGTCATTTGAAAATCTGAAGGCCTTTAGCATAAATGACATTCAAGGCTACCCGTCTGACAGCTGTATCATTGCCTTAGAGGCATGCGTCATCATCACAGTTAATCACTCCCAGTGCACTCCTAAGTTTAAGAAGTGCAAGTCTCCAAACCTTATGCTTGAAATGAAGTGCTTATATTGGCTGATACCTAATTGTAGATTTTTTTAGAAAACTATCTTTGTTTTTGTATTTATCAGCGTTTTTATCACTTTTGTTTCAAACTGCAATACAAGCTTGCTGTGCGAATTTCATGCTTTTGTACACATCATATGACCCACCTGCATGGCCCCCTAGATAGAACAGAGTTATTTCAAGTAAACAGATAGATAAATGCTGTACACATCGCCATGCCCATGCAGCCAGTGAAAACAACCTAATCATCAGAATTAGCCTGAGTCCACAAAGTATGTCTCAGTCTAGCTCAAGCACTGGCACATGCAATCACAACACCATTTTTACAGCAGAGCTGTTAAGGGCTAGTTTCCATAGGATCATGTCTGGTACCAAAAAAAATGTAGACACAACACTCTGGTTGCTGCCGTCGCTCATAGATGGCGGTAGCTGTCCAGAGTGTTGTGTTTGCCGGTTGTCTGCTTGCCGCTGTCGCTAATAGATGGCGGCAACCTTTCCAGCCTCGGCAACCAGACAACTGGTTGCTGCCGTCGGTCATAGATGGCGGCAACATTTCTTCGGACGAAGAAGAGCGGGTAACGGAAAAGAGCGGTGATGTGTGCAGCAGCGCGAATGGTTCCCCAACCGCCGCGATGCCGCTATCGCCTAAAGTTCCAGTGCGTCGAGCGCTTTAAGATTTTCTTGCGAAATAAGAACAAGATCACTCACCTCGAAAGCCACCACCGAGAACAGAAGCTACAGCTCTGCTGCTCTTCCTTCTTCACCAGAGTGGAAAGGCTGAAAGTTTTTTATTGGCAGGCTTTTATTCAAGTGCTACTATCACAGCTAAACGATTCGAGCTTCTATATTTTTAAACGAACTGCAGTTTTGATAACAGACTCAAGAAACTATTAAAGGGGCAGTGCAATGATTTTAATGTTGCAATAATTGGCAGTTTGCATTTTTTATATTGTTTATGCAAGCCCAAGTGACCAAAAAACGCGTCACCTTTCCCCGAAAAACTGCTATTCTGCTGCGTAATGGCAAAGCGAAAAGCGAATTATTTGCCGATCTGCCGCCGCCTGTTAAGGTTACTGGGAACTAAAATGACACCGTCTCTGGGGGATACGCGGAAATCAACAAAACCTTTCCCCCTCCGCTGCTACACTCGCCGTCAACCCCGTGATGAACCGTCCTTTGTGTCGATCGCTCACCGCGACTTTCGACGAGGGCTAATCCTTTCAAAGTCGTCAATCGCGGAGGAAGCGGCTGGTCTCTAAAGAGAGAACCCAAGGGGAAACTACGTGAACCCCCAGAGTACATCCCTCGAAAGTCGACATGGAGAGTAGGGAGGCACTTCTACCTTCGATTTGTTTAATTTTCTTTTAAATAAGAACTAGCGCTTGCAAGAAGATACGGTTTTCTGCTTTTTGTTTTATAGGCGATGCAGATTAATTTCCGCAGTTAATGCGGAGGGCAAGTTCGTCTGCTTCTCGCGCAGGGGGTAGCGGTGACGTCAGAACGCCGAGCCCTGATTGGCTGATCGCGGTCCCCTATCTGAGCGTCGTCTGCTCCTTTGCAACGTCGTCTGCTCGCAACGTCGTCTGCGTCTGTCTTACCTTTCCTGCGACTTTTGCAAGTGGAGAGGCCAGATTCACGAAACTATCTTACGCCAAAAATATGCGTAAGACAAAACTTAAAAACAAATTCGTATTCACGAACCGAAATTTTCGTAAGTTTTGCGCAGGTTACGACAAAATCCTACGACAGCTCCGAAGCTACGCACTTGTTACGATCAAATCAGCATGGCCGACAGCGTCGCGGTCGCGACGACCAACGGACGTTTATTTTTCTACGTGCGCTTCTCTCGCGTCCCGACTTCAAGCAGCAAGAAAAAAGTAAAAAGTACTTGAACCAGACCACGACGAACAAGAACGCTGGATCCACAAACACCCGGGAAAAGCTCCAACGGCCACGATTCCACCGACACCGACCAAGCGAACTCGGCAGATAGGCCTAGCAGCCACTCCGACTCGGTGACCGTCTGCCCACGACTGGCTGGCGTGCTGAATGGAATGTGCCCGCGCGACCCTTGTGAACCCTTCCCGTATTATACTGTGATCACTGACCTCAATTTTAGATTAAGAGGTCAATCTCTTCCTCTTGTCATCTCCTTGTTTTCCGAGGCAACGGTGACTCTCGCCGGTGAAAAAGCGGTGAATATCCGACAGACGCAGGAAAGGTAAAGGAGCCATCGCTTTGACTAGCAGACGTAAAGCAGACGACGTTAACTGCGCCAACCCGCCGACGCCGTTAAAGAATGAGGAGTCTTGCCGCACACGAAAGGGGGGAAAAAGTATTTGGGAGGGAACTTGCGGACACTAACACGCTCACTTTCGGTTCTTAGCAAACAAACCTCGGCGTCTCGGGACACCTCGCCAGTGAGTACTTTGACTTCCCTCCTTGATGCGCGTCTGCTAGTTGTTCGACAAAAACAACGAACCGCTCGAGTTATTTCGTCTGCCTTCTCTGAAAGGCGAAGTCGAGCTCGCTCGTAAAGACCTGCACTTCCGAAAGTCGCAGGAAAGGTAAGACAGACGCAGACGACGTTGCGAGCAGACGTTGTTGCAAAGGAGCAGACGACGCTCAGATAGGGGACCGCGATCAGCCAATCAGGGCTCGGCGTTCTGACGTCACCGCTACTTCCTTCTCATGCGCAGAAGACGAAAATGAGCCCACTTGCGAGGCGTATTGGCCAAAGTCTGAAAATTGTTGCACAGCCCCTTTCACTGAACCAACAAACCAAAAGCTCTAATACCATTTTTATTAATTTTTCAGGTTCCACTGAAATTTCAAAAAGGTTTTACCAATGTAAATGTGGTTCAGAAACTTGCTTTAGAATTCATGCTTGAAGCATTAGGGGCAAATTTACCGTCCTCATGGTACTTCAAAGTCAATTAAATCCACAACTCTCATGTCTACTGTTTCAGCATGACCAGTAGAGAAAGATACACTGTACAAGTCAACTTATTAGATGTTTAGTAGAGTTACAGCACATGTATAGAATATAATGATGGGCAATAACTTGCTCAACAGAGGAAAAAAAATCAGATAGTACAAACATGTGTCCACAGTTTTCATATTTATTTGATATACTGTAAGCACATGAGTACGAAAATGGGAGATTTCACATAGCCCCCAAGTAGAATCTAGACATTTATTTATTACATAAATTCCACATCAGAATTGGTTGCACAGTAAACATTACTAACATTTCATAAACATTTCACAAAGCATGACCAAAAGTCACTAAAACATTGACAGTGCACCACACACAAAAATATATCTCGTGTACTTGGGTATAACATGACGAATTTCATTCCATGTCGTTTGCTTGTTCATTGAAGATAACCAACATAAAGAAATTCACTTGTGCTACGCAGAAATCAAAAAGCCTGTTTGCGTTAAAAAACCAAGTTCAAAGGAACTGCGAACAGCTAATACACAAGAACACGGCCTCAGATTATGTAAGGCAATGTTGGAGATATTAATGGCTCCTACCAACCGTTGAAAGAAATAATTGCCTGAAACCTGCTGACATAACAGAAGCTACGACAGATGATGCAAACAATATTTAACAGTGTCACTCCTGAACACATTCTTTTAGCACTGGTTAATTGACCCAGCACGAGGAAATCTTTCCAAAGTGTTTGACCACGTCTACAAAGGGCAGTTGCCGAATGCTTGTCTAGACAAGGCACTTAAAATATGGCTCACAGCACAAAGTTCTTCGCGAGGGCCCGAGCCAGACACAAAGAACTTTAAAACAATATCCTGACATGCTACAAAACATATCATGCGACCAAACTAACATGTTTAAAACATGCGCTATGCATGTTTTAAACATGTCTAGCAAGTGCAGAGAGCCAGAAACCTGTTTTGATTTGCCTGAATCCATCCTTAAAACTTGCTAAAAAACAAGCATGTTTGTTTTGCTAGTCAATGAAGTCAGAGACTGGTTAACTAGCCTCTGCATATGTGTTTCTTCTTTGTACTTTCAAATAAGAAATCAGTTTTAAAATAGTTCAATTAGTTTTCAAGTCATAAAAATAGCATTGCCTAATTTAGTGATTTCTTATGGATTGTTAAGGTCATTTCCAACAAAAAATTGTTTTTATTTATCTAGATGCGTAGCTAAAGGTCTCTCATGCATAATAAAACTATTTATATTTTTGCAAAATTACATTATTATGATACAAATTGGCTAGTTATTACAATTATGACACTAATAAGGTCACATTATTCATCAAAAATATTTTTTGTCACTCTAAGCTGTAAAGAAATAGCTTTACTCAACTGTCCAGTCCTTTCCGAATGAAACGGTACTGTACCCTTTTTAGAATGCTCTTTGAAAACTCCCGCAAGGCTAAGCATGTTGACAAAAAACACACGTAAGGATGAGAAAATTTGAAGTTAAAGTTTTGACATTGAACATAAAAACTTGTGTGAAGAATGATAAAAATTAATTGCCATCAAGGTGTAGCATAAGTCTTCGCATACAACATGACATAAAAAATTATGTAATCCGATCCATGGGAACATTAGAAGAAAAAAATATGAAAGAATTGAAGAATGAGTGAAATGTTGATAAAATCACATTTTCCTGTTTCGACACCGACTACAGTAAATTATTTGAAAACCCTCATGCAGAAATAGTTATCAAGATATAGTGTAGTGCATTCTGAACCAACTAATAAAGGAGAAAGAGGGTTCTCAAAAAATATTTTTGTAATTATCACCCAATATGATTTTTTTATGCACATGGCGTGCAGTCCACTATGCTGATTTTATAACTGCAATCAGATTTCAGATATCCCTTCTGTGCCGAACGTTATCAACAAAATAAAATATTAGTTAGCTAATTTCAAGATGAGTTTGCAAAACCCTTTTAGAATTTGAATGAAAAAAAAAAAAAGGTATCAATTACCTTCTTCTACAGAAGTGCAGTGATGTGATTGGCCTAAGCCATTTTGGAGCACGTTTCGGAGCAACCAAATCAGTGTTTTGGAGCAGCAAATGTGGCCTTTGGAGCAACCAAAACAGTGTTTTAGAGTAGCAAAGCGGCTTTGGAGCAGCCAAGACAGTGTTTCGAGCAGAAAATGTGGATTTTGGCATATATTCTTAGGAAAATAAAAATATTTGATTTAAGGGCTGTACAAAGCAAAGGGCACTTTGTGTTGTGTTCTGATGTGACGCGTTGTGACGGAACTCGCCGCTTCTGTTTTTACTTCTCAGACATCCCACAAGTGTACAGTGCTGTAGGCATTGCCGGGCTAATTTCGAAAAACCGCTTGCCACCGTTTTACTGGTTCCCGACGCGCCAGATTTTCGTCAAAAGTAGGCAAACGTGGCCACAATGAGTTGCAAGCTGTCCCAGCTGGTGCCTTCCCGTCACACAATCATGCGCCCGCATGCACATGAGGCCAACTTCGGCAGACTTGCTGTTCCTGCCAGCTCCACCGCTACCTTATCCCCGAAATTGTACACAAAACGGTAACCTGCGAGCATGCGACAAAAACAGTCCAGTGGCGCCAGTGCCGTTTCGTGGCCGGCAAACAAGGTACAAGCTAAACACAAAAATTAAGGACCCTGAGTGCACCGCATGCAAGACATTGCGAGCCAGCCTCAAAACGTTCTTGGAGCACTGTGTGCAACGACTGAACTCGAGACAAGCAAGTGTGCTTTCCTTTGTCAGCTTGCAGACATTGCCTTCTTTGCTTTAGCTCACTTCTTTCACCAACTTTCTTTCACAGCAGATTTTTCACGTACATCGAGGTCCCTCTCAAAAGAGGGCCCACCAAGAGGAATCTAGATAAACAATACTTTGACAGAGCAGTTTTTGAATTAAAGATGGATTTTTGTAGTAACGTATCATTTAAACAAGAACAGGAATGTTAATGAACATGCGGTGGTACTTAGTTTCATCTTAGAAAGTACCATATCTGCAGTGATGTGGGAAAGGCAACATTCAAAGTCACGTCGACCACGGTCACTGAAAGGCACTGACCGTATATAGTTTTCCCACGGCCGTTGCTTCAGCTCACAAAGTAACTCCTGCCGCGCAAGAAAACATGTGTTTCCTGCTTTCACAGCATGACGGTATAGCTGGTACCCGGCACGCTAGCGTCGGAGCGTCTGCACACATCCGTGTCTATTGCTGAAAATATAAAAGAGACGAGACGAGACCCACAAGACGAGAGCGCGAAACGCGAGATGCCAGGAAAACCATGCAAAACCGGGTGGACAATTGATGCACGGTACTTTGTCAGGTGGCCGCTTGTACCACATATCACACACCTGCTCAATTACAGTACTCAGTTTAGTTTCGGTTTTCAAAGGCGACCTAAATTGGTCGTTGGGAGCAGGCTTGGCGCAGATTACCCATATTTTGCAAAATGTAGCAGGATGTAGCAGGGTTAGCCCCTTGGCGCAGTTTGGCGCAATTGGCGCAGCAATCACATCACTGAGTGCCATACAACCTAAAGCTATTTTTATTTCTTGTGAACAGAAGATATATAATAGAGGCTATAAGAATCGATTTTAATGAAATGCCAGTTCTGTATACCAAAAATATCATAATAAAAATAGCTTTAGCTTGCAGTCTAGTTCATTCCAAAAGGAAATAGTACCAAAGTTACGAAAATCGGTTGAGCGCAAGTGAATGAAAAAGCCAGCCAGGCCGGAGAATATGCTGGGAAAAACGAAGCTGGGCAAAGAGACTTCGAAATTTGGGTATGCATAAGTAACAATGTTGAAGCTTTAGATGGGATGCCTTTGGTTTGAACTTCATACTAAAGGAGAGACACGGGTAGGGAAAGCAGCCCCATATGCAACAGGGGTCCATGTCACATGAGCAAATGACACTTTAGCGAATGACCGCCTTCGCTAGGTTCACGGGGGGAGAGAGGTGGGGGGGGGGGGGGGGGTGCTCCGTCCGGACGTAACGCTAGCCACAGCGTTTAGTGAATATTGGTCAATCCAGCTGAATGACGTCTTAGGGAACGATGCTTTAGCGAACATGCTTGTTTCGCTTATTGCTTCCTTTACTACAATCCGGAAATGCTTGTCTAACTTTTCCTTGTTTTACCGCGGCGGAAAACAACGACACGGAAATGCCTATCTTGGTTTAAGTAAACCCGGGTCATCCGCGATCACTACGACGTAGTTACCTGTCGCCGGAAAAATCCTGAAGAAGCGTTACGTGGGATCACTGCGATCGTTGTAACTTCGTTGATTCGTGCTTCTGGGATCCGAAGTTCTCGACTAAACACGACGCAGTTCACAGTCAAAATGTAATATCACGCGTATCACGCAGTACAGTAAGTTGCCACAGTTAGGAAATGTTTTCAATATCAGCGGTATCAGAACATCCCAAGTCACAAAAACTTCGCCCGGAACCACGTGCGCGTGTGCATGTCCAAGCGTGTCGAAGGAAAATAAACTGTGCTCGCTCAATCGATTCTAGGTTCCTAGATGACAAGTAGCAACTCTTGGTGGGTTATTTTTTCCACGTGACAAACTCCAACGTTTTACTCTTAGAGCCCTTAGAGCAGTGGGGCGTAGTTTCATCAAAAGCGCACGCTGTTTAATCACTTGTTTTTTAACAGAAACATAATTTACAAAATTATAGCATGACTTGTTCCTCGTTTATGTCGTTTATGAATGAATTCATAGATAAACCCAACGTTGGATAAACCATAACAGGCTGCACCTTTTTAAAGATGGGTAACTTGCGCCACCTACCCTTAAACTTTTGTGGCTTTTGGGTCATTCCAAATCAAACGTCCCAGACGTCGCGCTCGACCCCTTCCGATTTCTAAAAAAAAAATTCATGGCCTTTTGCCGCAATGTCCGTAGCCATGCCCTGAAATATTTTTGGCGAAAAAATATTTTTGATGACGTGAGCGCGGTTTTAACTTTCAAAAACAGCGTGAAACTAGGCATCACTCAATAATTGATGAAAAATCAGCTTTTTAGTGAAACACCCAACAATATTTTTTTCTTAAATTTGCACGGCTTTCGACTAACAATGTGGTTGGGCTTGTAAAGTTTTGTTTAATTTAAATATTTTTTAAAAACTAAAAAAAATATGAAAATTTTAGCATTTTTGTTATTTTATCAAAAAATATCTAATTGCTCCCGGGCTTAATAGAACTTTTTACCGGCTACCCTGCAGGTATATAATCTATAAAAAATCTTTAAAAACCGCTCAATTAAATATCTCGCAGTAAAAAAAATTCCTGAAGTTGCAAAAAAGGGCGTTTTGACGCATAAACAGCCGTTTATTTCACCCTAAGGTGGTCCAAGTAAAAATACAAAATATGGTGGGTTTGGAAGAACAATCGATAATCTTTTGATTCTGAAAGTTTAATCAAAGTAATTTTTGTTTAAAGCGAGAAAACAATTTTTGAAGTTGAACTCTCGCACCACAATCCGGCGTCGCTTCTTAACGCCTCTTCGCCGCACAGCACGCCACCTGCGACGATAGCTGACACGATTAGGTCCAAAGAAAGAACGGAGTTTTCTGCCGCTTCCCCTTGTCCGTCTATTCCGTCTGCAAGGGAAGAAACGGCGGGCATCGTGTACAGTGGCGTCACGAGGGGGGGGGGGGGGGGGGCAGACCGCCCCGGGTGCAGCGCTCAGGGGGGTGTCGCGGCGGGCGACAAGAGCGGGGCGGGGGCCACGCGAGGGCTGAGGGGGGGGGAGGGAGGGTCGCGGTGGGCTACCGCCTTGGGTGCCGCGGACCCTAGTGATTCCGGTATTTGCATTGCTATGTAATAAGGATCATGGTCATGGAATTTGATGTGCTCGAAGAAGTTTTAAAAAATAAGGAATATATGAAAATTTTAGCAGATTTCTAGTTATGTTACAAACTATGGCTTTGCTGCATGCGACTGTAAATACTCTTAAGGCGCATTCCCACCGGCGATGTAAGCAGTCGCGCGATGAGACTAGATCGCATCGCAAAAAAATTCGATGGTCACACTGGCGTGCGCGATGAGCAGGTCAACGCGAGTCGTTCTTTGAAAACCCTCACTCCGAACGCCGTTGATTGGCTCAGCCGCAGAAAGTCGGGTCAGGAAGCGACTGCTCAAATCGCGTCGCTTTTTTTTGCCCGCGATGGTCGCTTTTGCGATGACAGTTATCGCGCGACTAGATCACATCGCCGGTGGGAACGCGCCTTTATTGACAGCTTTGTAGGTATGCTGTACACAAAAAAGGTTTCAGGCTGTACAACTAAATAGCTTGCAGAAAAAAAAAACAACTAAATTTGTGCAAAATTGCGTTTTGCCGTCAGAAGAGCCGTCAGTTCTGCCTTGAGGTGGCCCAAAGAAAAATACGTAACATGGTGACTTCTACAAAAGTGTTTATTTCCTTTTGTTCTTGAAAGTTTAATTAAAATAATTTTGTTCTAAAGAGGAAAAAACATTTTGAAGTTGAGCTTTCGCGCCGCAACCTGGCGTCGTTCCTTGCGCCACTTCTCTGCACAGCACGCAACCGTCGAGCCCGGCGAAGCGTGCGACGGTGTCACGGTGTGCGCACGCAGGTAGACAGCAGGACCTCGAGTTGTCGGGTACATACTTGGTGGGAAGAGGCTTTTTCTACTCTTGTTGCTTTATGGCTTTTCCCATTTTGACTGTTCTGCGCGGCTGTGTCCTCCTGTGGTCTTCCACTGTCTTGATATCAGCAAATGCTTAGCGCTGGCAGGTAAGAGCATTCACTAGTAAGCTAGCTGTTTCATACGTACACATCGCAATCACTCTCTCTTCTCGACGTCAAGAAAGATGTAGACAGTAACACAAAAGGCCCGTGAACGGGCAGTCTGAAATGACGAGGCGATGTGGTGTTAACGAGTGCGCGCAGTTGGAGGCTCACGCCTCGTTTGTGTTTAAATCGGCTTTGAAACGGCAAATTCTTGCGTCGCTGAATAGTTCCGCTTTTCACCGCAGTATGCGTGAGAGCTAGATTTCGCGCCGATATTATCGCGTTTAACTTTTAGAAGAAGTCCTCGCCAGCTGATGCCGCCCGTATTAGGCATCGCGTTTCGAGCCGCCCTCGGGTACAAAGGGCACAACGGGCCTGCTATTGCTACGCGCTGGCGGCACCTCCGATTATTACACGATACCTGCCGTTCCTTCCCCTGCAGCCGGAAAGACGGACAAGGGGAAGCGGCAGAAAACTCCGTCCTTTCTTTGGACCTAATCGTGTCAGCTATCGTCGCAGGTGGCGTGCTGTGCGGCGAAGAGGCGTTAAGAAGCAACGCCGGATTGTGGTGCGAGAGTTCAACTTCAAAAATTGTTTTCTCGCTTTAAACAAAAATTACTTTGATTAAACTTTCAGAATCAAAAGATTATCGATTGTTCTTCCAAACCCACCATATTTTGTATATTTACTTGGACCACCTCAGGGTTGAAATAAACAGGCTGTATATGTGTCAAAACACACTTTTTTGCAACTTCGGGGTTTTTGTTTACTGCGAGATATTTAATTGAGCGGTTTTAAACATTTTTTATAGATTATATACCTGCATGGCAGTCGGTAAAAGTTCTATTAAGTCCCCAGAGCAATTAGATATTTTTTAATAAAATAACAAATATGTTAAAATTTTAATTTTTTTTTATTTTTTAAAAAAATATTTAAATTAAACAAAATTTTACAAGCCAAGTCACATTGTTAGTCGAAAGCCGTGCAAATTTAAGAAAAAATATTGTTGGGTGTTTCACTAAAAAGCTGATTTTTCATCAAATATTAAGAGATGCCTAATTTCACACTGTTTTTAAAAGTTAAAACCGCGGTCAAGTCATCAATAATTTTTGTTCGCCAAAAATATTTCAGGGCGTGGCTACGGACATTGCGGCAAAAGGCCATGAATTTTTTTTTTTTTAGAAATGGGAAGGGTCGAGCGCAACGTCTGGGACGTTTGACATGAAATGACCCTTTTTTGTTTTTGTTTTTACACTAATTGTTTTTAAACCGCTGCAAATATTATTGGGAATGGGGAATAATCACCAGTCGGTTGAGTTAATAAAGATGATTACGATTATTTTTGTAGCTACCTTCCTTGAATCGAGTCAAGGCTCTGCTGAGGTCATGCGTCATCGTGCCAACTTCCAAATTCGTTGTCTTCTCAGCTTGCAAAACTAGCTGAACCGGTCGAGGTCGAGTTCGACCAGGTTCGACTTTTTCGAACTTCTTGTGAATAGGTCGACAAAAGTTCGACTCAGGTCGACTGCTATGCGTTTGCGCGCAGGCTGACCAGTTGGCTACGAATTGGATGGTGATGGCTAAGGGATGAAATAAGGACACCACTGATTGGTTATTTCAGTTATACAGTACAAAAAATTAAGTTATTAACTTCAAACGTGAAAACAGCGCAAAAATTTGACAAATGACGAGTGGAAGAAGTGCACAGACAAAGCGCTGACTATCAACTAAAGTTTAATTTTCACGCGAACCAGAAAAAAACAACAAAAAAACACAGGGAGCAGAGAGGAAAGAACCAATCCAGACACAAAAATACAAACCCAACCGACAAGATTTCTACACGTCATCACCCTCACACGTGCCTGCCATTCTCCTTGATAAAAAGGACTTCATCATCCCCCAAGTGCACCGACGGTGCGCTCACACATTACCATTCCCCTTTTGAACCGTCGGCGCACTTGAGGGATGATGAAGTCCTTTTCAACAAGGAGAATGGCAGGCACGTGTGAGGGTAATGACGTGGTAGAAATCTTGTCACTTCATCATCCCCCAAGTGCACCGACGGTGCGCTCACACATGCCCCTTCCCCTTTCGATATTATGCACTTCGTCATATTCTTACACGTCAAACATACAACCAAATTTCATTTGTCTTTCAATCTTCAAAACGCGCAATTGATAATTTCTACAAATATCTGGAATAACTTCACTTTAAGGATGTTAACAATAGTTAACCAATTACATGAGACTTATGCAATATAGATAAATCAACTAGTGTCTCGGCGAGTACATATGACGTTTTGATTTCACGACCGAAACGGGCCCATACCATTATCAGGGAATATATTTTTACCCATATATGTCGCATATGGCAATATTTGAAGTTTTATACAGCGATATATCGCTTTATCTGCACGCGTATAGGGCCGATATACTGCCATATTTACGCGCTTACATGGCAGTATCTGGCCCGCTTATATGGCGATATCTGGCCGTATCTGCTCCCATATGTAGCGGTATATGGCCATATTTGACTCTTTATATTATCATAGATGGCCATAAATAAAATATATCTGGGTCATATCTGACATTTTCGTACGGTGACATTTCGTACGTTGACATTACGTACGGTGGCCATGTGTTTGAGACCCATGGTATTGGTGGTCTACTGTGCATGCGCATCGCGGCCACCTTTATTTTGTATTGTAAACGTGTTAAATTAAAGACAGGCGACGCACCAACGCAGTACTAGGGCTGCTTACAATATGAGGAGGTACCTTATGCTTAAGAAAAATGATTCGTGTTTTATCGCAGCAAAAATAAACAACCGGCGTCCCTAACGCTTAAAATCTGACAATGTTTAGCATTTTCAGTTTGAACCTCGTGCCACAATTGTGGCAATTTTCGGAATTATTAATTTAAAAATGATGGCCAAGGTAGCCCGTAAAAGAACACGATCAATAACGCCTGTTACTGTATACGGGCCCCATTTGTTTTACGACGACAACAGCCGGCAGGGCAAAACTGCCTGCCTACCTCTTACAGAGTTCCGGCTCATCTGGGTACGTTTTTCACCATGCTGTCAATCGGCAATCTGGACATCACGTTCCTGAGACAAGATACTGACGCGGAACACTGACGAAATAATGGCAACGTCAATGTACCACCGCATTTGGGTCCACGGGAAGTAGGCCTACCCACTCGGCATTCCGATGGTACCACAGCGCTGTTTGAACACCACCAAGCCGAAGACATTCTTGCGACACCCCTAACTCAAGGAAGGCACAGGATTGAATCCAGAAAGAAAACGCGACAAAGTAGAAAGCACTAATTCTAAGGGGAGCAACGTGACGAAGGCAGCACGGAACAGAGTGCCCATGTCGTCGACGAATGATGCGACGATGATGCCAACGCAGTAAACGAGACCGAGGGGACGTGCGATGCAAGACAACGACCAATGCCCTCAAAGAGAACCCCCTCCAAAGATTTAACTGACAGAAGCACAATACCACCATAGAGCCTAAAGACAATTTGATATCACCACAATTTCAACGCGCTCTTTTAACGGTGAGTTAAAGAAGTCATTAGCACTCTCCTTATAGAAGACTACCTTGTTTTTAACCCGAACGCAAGAGCGAACACTTAAAAAAGTTGTCTCTGAGCATACTTTTCCCAAGACATTCTACAGACTCGCAAGCTTCAAATTCGGACCGGCAAGTCGAGCGTTTAAGTGCACCAATCCACTACAGGATATATACCAAGAGGTGTGGTACATGACTTTTATGCTAAAGATACTGCCGGGGACCTGCTTGCAGATGACCACGCAAATACGTTTCCCAAGATATCAGCAACATCCTATCGCACACCATGAACTGCATGTTAGAAACGGGTATATTTCCTGAGCAACTTAAAATTGCTAAAGTTACACCTGTCTATAAAGGGGGCGGGGAATACTTACAAAACTTTCGACCAATTTCGGTCTTGCCTATATTCTCTAATTTATTTGAGGGCGTTATACAAAGCAGAATAGACCAATTTCTATCTAAGCATCATGTGATTAACAAATCACAATATGGATTTCAGAAAGGTAAATCCATAGAGCAAGCACTCGTAGAGGCAAAGGACAAAATAATATACAATATTGAGAATAAACTATATACACTAGGAATTTTGTTAGACCTAAGTAAAGCGTTTGACACTATACAACACGACATACTGTTCAGAAAACTACATACATATGGAATACGTGGAATAGCTTTGGCTCTCATAAAAAATTATCTTGAAAATCGATTTCAATTTGTTAAAATGAATAACATTGTCTCAAGTACAATGGAAATAAAATGCGGAGTCCCACAAAGTTCGATCTTAGGTCCCCTTCTGTTTCTTCTATATATAAACGATATTACAGCAATCCCGGGATCTCATGAGCTTATTATGTGTGCGGATGACACCAGCGTAGTTTTTGCAAACTCATCCAAAGCCCAGTTAGAACTATTGACAAATAGTTATCTTGCCGACCTAGCTACATGGCTTCAAGCAAACAAGCTACATTTAAATACGAAAAGAAAAACGAAGTATATGCTATTTGCACCTAAAAACAAACGCGACAGTCCCAACTTAGTTATACATTTTAAAGATGAAATTATAGAACAAGTCCACGAACAAAATTTTTTGGGAGTTTGGTTTAATCAAGAGCTGAATTGGAACACACACGTGAATGAATTAAGTTTCGAGCTTTCACGGTCGGTTGGATGTCTATATAAAATAGGGAACCTTATACCAACATGGATAAAGAAAAACTTATATTATTCGCTCTTTTACTCTAGGCTCTGTTATTGTCTTCTACTGTGGGGCATGACCTCGACCACAAACTATAACTCGTTGCTCACACTGCAGAAAAAATGTTGCGCCTACTTGAAAATTATGAGGGTAAAATACAAGACCTGCACACTGCACCACTTTTTAAAAAAATATGGCATTCTCAAGGTCAATCAGATATATTATTTTAAATTATTACAACTGATTCACAAACAAAAACTATATGTGACGGATTTAAGTGACGTAACGCATGCATACCCTCTTTGACACACACATAGGCGGCCCCCTCAGACCCGTACAAATTATGGAACACAAACAAACAATGGAATATCAAGTCAGTAAAGCTCTGAATAACAATAAAGACCACATAGATTTTAATAAAAATATTAGTAAATTTAAAAGGGATCTCAGGACACTCATGGGGGCAGTGATAACCCCTTATTATTTGAATTTGCATGTAATAACTAGTTGTTTTATGGTATATTCTAAACATGAATATCTTGTTTATTACTAAGCGTTAACCCTGTAAACAGTGTGCTGCTGGAAAGCGCTGCATTGGGGACAGAGACCTTGTCAGGCTTCGAGCCTTTAGTCCCTGTCTCCATTTCGGTTGATTCCGGAAAAAATAAACATTAATTAACTAATCAATTAATTAATTAATTAATTAATTCAACTGCCATGAGATCGTCCAAGCGCGACCGAAAAGAAATCAAGACACATACCCACTCGCCTTCAAAGGCGATGCAAACCCTAGCGAAACTCGATACTGCGGTCGTTAACTCATTGTCCGTGTGTACCGACCTTCGGCTTTCGCCTGCCTTAAATGCTATACTCTGGGACATAAGGCCGCTATCTGTGTAAAGCCCCAGCGTTGCCGAGACTTGGTAGAGCTGCTCAATGAGGGCCATGAACGCCATACAATCGTCTGCCCGAAAAGGTGTTCCTAAGGCCATACAGCGCTCGCCGTGGACTGCCTGCAGAAGAGACTCGAAGATATTAAATTGCAGCGCCGCGCCCGGGTACCGTTACGTCCAAGAGGCGACCGAAAAACTCACGCGCACCCATCTTCATGAACTCTAACAACTTCATTGCGTTACGCGTCAATTCAATAGGCGCACATGACACGGAGCAGTTTCTTACGTTAAAGCCGCGGTTGCAGGTTCGCCCACCTATGAAGCAGCTCACGTTCTGATATGATAGGACCGTGTCGTCTGATAATAACAAATGCCAAGACGCGCCTTGTCAGCTCGGGCTAGGGCCTGGACATCTGCTATGGACATGTTCGCCTGATCTCAGTTCCCCTCTTACTTTTCCGTATCTTACCGGTCTTGTAAAAATGTATTAAAGTTCCATCACGTAACACTGGTGACGTATGAAAACTTGGATGGTTCAGCGATCATGATGGAAGGTTGAATTACCGGACTACAGTTCTAGTACGATTTGAACGTCCTGGAAGGAGCGGCTCGATTTATACTTCGGTCAAATGACGCAAGGGAGCCGCAAAGAGCTGAGCTTTACACTCCAGCCCAGACTTGTACACGTTACTGAAAAATAGTAAGGAATTACAATTACAATTACTCAAGGCTAAATTGTAATTTATTACAATTACATTTACCCTTTCATGAAAGTAAGTGACCATTACCCCCTAAAGTAATCCGTTACTTTCGTGGCGTTACTTTCAATAATATTGTCTTCAATTAAGAAACAAAGGGAAGAGGGTTATTCAAGTTCTTATTGTTGCAACCTGTTCCATTTAATGATTTTGAGTATTTTGAGCAGCAGCTGGCTCTCAAAAGTCTTGTCAGTCATTTTTCGTCATTTGTTACTGAAGACGTCGACTGCTACGCTGAACACCCTTTGAACCGAGACACTGAATAGGAGTGCCATATTGTTACTCACGAATGTTTTATGCTCCGCATTGAGCTCCTTCAGCGAAGCAATGGAAGTACTATTTACCTCGAAGATAGAGCAAAAGCTTCCTCGTTGCAGCCGTTGCCTGATATTCGAGAGTGTTTAGTAGATCGTTCTAGCATACCTCCGATTCCCCCGATAACGATACCCGATAGCTTAATGTTGAATACGCACAGGCGGCGGCGGAGTATCGGGTATCGTCATCGGAGTCGTCGGACCCATCAACTAAAATTCTCCATTGCCGAAATCGCGAAGCTGTAGAAGTCATCATACATCTAGCCAAAACTAGAATAAGAATTGATTTATGTCCATCTTGCTATACCGGCATATACTGCCAGACAATAGCAAAACATAGTTGTAACAGTATGGTGATAATTAAATAATAAATACGGTTTCGCTCGATATTCTTCTTCCTTTGGTTCTGAACAGGGCGAGCCTCGAGACGTCGGGGAATAAAAAAGGTTTCCAGTATATAAATATAAGTAATCGAAAAAAAGGACACTCATAACAACAATTAATTAGAACGTCGGTTCAAACAAGGAAATGTAAACGCACGTTTGCCGTGTGTAGCTTTCTAGGTACGCACGGAGCAAGGAACACGAACCGACTGCAGTTTACTCCGGATAGACGTCATGCCGCGGACAGCGAAGGGCAGCTTCACTCAGCGAGTTTCCTCTCTCCTCAAGTACAGAATATCAAGTCTACGTCAGCCACCATTATGTTTTATTTGTAAGAATATCTGCGTGAGATAAGATGCGTCCTGCTGGGGTAAAAACAGGTACAAGAAGAAAGGAAGACTATTACCATTTTCGAAGTGCTCGCAAAAAGCTTACTCACAAAAAAGGTGACTGAGATGCAGATAACCTGGCTGGAATTCACAAACAAAGAAGGCCAACCCTAAAAGTTGGACTAAAAAAAAATAAATAAACAAGTAAGTGTGCAGCAACGAACGAGGATGGTTGTGGCAATAACAGCCTCACATATATCACATCTCTTTTTGTGAATTTTAGGGCAGACGGAGCGTTGTCTCGTGTTGTGACATTATGCAAATGGTCGTAGTCACTATAACCGAGAAGGACATTGCTAATTCTTTTCTGTGCAATTACCGCCTTCGAGCTTCTCGAAGAGGCACACAATCACTTGGAGTCCCCCTCTCCAACTTCAATCGCAAAAAAGAAAAAAAATCAAAAAAAATCGAAGGGACTAAAAAAAGCGGGATATTACTTGCCCCCCCCCCCCCCCCCCACTTCCCTTGTAGAAATGCTTATTTGGATTTTTTGACAGTGTTGTTAGAGTCTAAAAATAAATAGATTCAGGGGCTTGGTGTTGCAAAAAAGGCTTTGCGGAACTGAAGAGTGCCAAGCCTCCTTTACTGCGCTCGACTTTACCAAGATAAAAACAACCCTTTAGAAAGGGGGGGGGCTCTTACAAGAGAATGTAACGGATTCAAAGGAATCCGTTACGTAAAAAAATGTAAGGGAATTACTTTAAAATTACTCTAGAAAATATGTCATTATTCCGTTACTAAATTACTGATAAATGTAAGGGATTACAAGTAATTTCGTTACATGTAACGGATTACGCACAAGTCTGCTCCAGCCTACATAGGGAAGAAACCTATGTGCAGTTTTGTGATTTACTTGAGCCATAAACGGCACCT
>JAZHYW010034253.1:0-11235 GCA_037355805.1 Ixodes ricinus | reverse complement strand
AGCTTTTCACATAGGTGTCTTTAGGCTGTGCATTTACCATAAACAAATATTACAAATATAAATTTCAGACAAAACAAAAAAAAGAAGAAAGTTAGCATAGCTAAAAAAAAACATTTATAGTACACACAGGAGGAGAGCAGCCAGAGCACATCTGGTTAATACTGCAACCTCCAGATGGTACCGCACACCTGCCGCACACTCCCCGATCTGCTTTCGGCTATTCATCTCAAAGAAGCCTCGATTTTTTTTTTCTTTTGCTTCTGTCTGCGCCGCAATCTGCGAGTAGCAGTATTAACTAGACTGTTTTTCTGCCGTTTTCCTCCCTGGAAATAAAAAAAAAAGCAGCTTTATTTTTTTGGTCAAAATGTTTTTCTTAAAAGTTATACACTCACAAAATTTTAGTACGATAAATGCACCTCCTAAAGAGATCTTTGTTAAAAGTTTAATTGCACTCATTTCTTTAATTTATTTATATGCATTTTTTTTACACGAATAGCGCTCGGTGACATCCTGTATATAGTCGCCGACAGCTTGAGAAACGCTGGGTGTGGCCTATTATGTTAATTCACGCTCCTTGCTTCGTGATTGGCTCTTCGGGCATTCTCATCGGCCCATGGCGCATTTTCATTGGCCGCGGAGCGGTAATGAGATGTTTAGAACCCGCCACGCCCCGCTTTCCTCCCGAACTCACCTCTCTGACGTCACGCCGCTGCGTGACGTCAGCAAGATGGCGGCGCCCGGAGGCCGCACCTTCAAACGTGAAATCTGGTGCACGGGTCCACTTTCCCACAAAACGCTTAAAGACCGACGAGTCGGCGACGACCAGTTCACGCTTTCCACTTTTCCCCCGCTTCCTCCTCTCCCCCCTTCTACCCTGTCCACCGTTGCCTGTTTCCTCCTCCCCCATGCTGAGGAGGATCTTCTGCCTTGCAGAATCTCGAGTCTGGCTGTAACACTGGGACACGGTGAAATCCGTTGTGCAAAATGCCTCCGCGCAGATCTTTTTTTTTTTCGAAGGCCCCGGTCATTTGGAGTACTGGCAATCACGTCGTCTAACGACGCTTCATAAACGGACTGTTTCCGCCGAAACGGCAAGTTTTCATCGACGTAGTTCGTTTCATCGAAAGAGAAATGAAACCGGTCGTCGTCCTTGGTCGAGATCGCAGCGTTTGGCTCTTCTGGGTGCATTGCAGGAAAGTAGATCGGTCGAGAAGTCTTTCGAGTATAGCGTATGACGATGAGTACTGCGTCTTAGTTACAGACTGTAAACAGTCCGCCTCTCTTTCCCCTTTTTAGCTTCGATAAAAATAGACGCTGAGCAGAGAAGTTCCAGGGGGACTTTTTGGACGGCCCGATTTGGCTGGTTGATGACTCGCGATTCGGAAGTCTTTTGTGGTGTAAACTGGCTTCAATTCCCGCTCGTGATCCGGCAGGCGACGGGCCAGCAGCCGTGCTCTACCGATGCCACCTAGAAGACAAGGCCTGTATAGTGGATCCACGCAGCGCAAGTTCGTGTGGTGCGGCAGGGTGTAAAGTAAAAGAGATGGTGACGTTATGAAGTTTTTACGAACTTTGCTCAAGTTGAAGCTTGGGCGAGTTTATACGGCATCCTTTAAAATATGAGAACAGCGCGTTCCTACAACGTCTCTTCGGCGATTTCTGGTCCCCTTGGCATACATTGCCCTGACTGCAGATGCCAGCCTCAGTTTCAGCTTTGTGAGGTTGTAAAACGTAACAGGGACCAGCTGACACGCGAGATTCTTGAGGCATTAGAAATTGAAAGATTAGGTGCTGTGTGTGTCAGCAATTCTTCGGTTAGCCTTGCCAAGAAAGGAGATTGATTTTCTGGCCTGTTGATTCGCTTTGCTTTAGCGCGTGCCCTCTGTATGGCTTTCTAGAGGCGGTGCTTTGTTTTTTGTGCTTAATGTTTTGTGTTCTTTTTTTAGGCTGATCCTCTTCCTTGTGGTTCTCGACTGTGCTTGTATATATTGCACCGCTGCGTTCAATAACATTTAGTTGCGAGTCGGCGCTCTGTCCATGTCTTCCTTCATCCGGTCGGTCGTCTTTTTGAGCTGTTTTCATCTTTTAAAGTATTTCTACGAACGTTTCTATAATTCCTGAATGGTTTGACGACTCGTTTCGAGCCCGTCTGTGGAAAGTTATCTGGGCCGATATATTTATTTACCATGCATGCTGCTCATATTTCAATAAAAGACAACATTCTTGAACCCGCTTGTCGACGCAGGAGACCCTCACATTTGTCAGATATTTCGTGGTTCCGTCTTGCAGCGCGCGAGACGGAAGCCGTCGATGTGCTACGCCGATACCGGCACACCGTCGTTCAATAGATAGCACGTTCAATTCGTTTTCAGGCGACAGGCATGAACATCATGTCTCGGCTTTCCAGTCGAAGTATCTTGATTCGCTGGGCTAAGCATTCTAAAAAGGGCAGCGGTCGTCCGGCTGTCTACCCATCTCAACAACTTTTCTGTTGCTGTGCTGTCGGCACGCTACCGTTCGATAATGAATTCGTTTTCAGGCAAGACGCACGAATAAACATAGCTTCAACCTTAGCTATGTTTATTTCAGGCAAGATGCATGAACAAACGTTTCCCCTAACGCTAACTGATGCTTCGGCTTTCCAATCGAGGTGCCTTTATTCGCTGCGGCAGGGCTAAGCATTTTAAAAAAGGTAGCGGTCTGACTCTTCATCAATGACAACTTTTCTGTCGCTGAGCTATCGGCACGCTCGTTCGATAGATCAATTCGTTTTCAGGCAAAACGCATCAACAAACATTTTCCTCGACGCTAACTGATGTTTCGGCTTTCCAATCGAATTATCTTTATTCGCCGCGCCTGGGCTAAGCATTTTAAAAAGGGTAGCCGTCTGACTCTTCATCAATGACAACTTTTCTGTCGCCGAGCTATCGGCACGCTCGTTCGACAGATCAATTCGTTTTCAGGCAAGACACATGAACAAGCATTTTCCTTGA
The DNA here is from genome assembly GCA_037355805.1 of Ixodes ricinus. Classification (NCBI taxonomy): domain Eukaryota; kingdom Metazoa; phylum Arthropoda; class Arachnida; order Ixodida; family Ixodidae; genus Ixodes; species Ixodes ricinus. The sequence continues at coordinate 8,242 of JAZHYW010034253.1, read as the reverse complement.
CGCTAACTGATGCTTCGGCTTTCCAATCGAACCATATTTATTCGCTGGGCTAAGCCATTATAAAAGGGGCAGCGGTCCGAATGTCTCCTCGTCTCAACGTTTCTGTCGCTGTGCTATCGGCACACTACGGTTTGATAGATGAATCCGTTTTCAGGCGAGATGCACGAACAAACTTTTCCGGAACGCTAATTGCTGTCTTGAGGCTTTGAAATCAAAATCGTTTTTACCTGCTGCATTAAACACTAATCAGGTGAAAAGGGGCGGCGGTCCGGCTACACCTTTTGTCTCGACGGTCTCAACAAGAGCGGAGCCATCTTGTTTATTTATGTGACGTCACGGAGTGCGAAGAAGTCCAGGAGGATCGCGACGTCATAGTCCTCGCTTGATCACTTCCTTTTCCAAAAATATGGCCATCCGTTTGAGATATCGATGTATGAGTGAGGTTTCGGAGTTCGTAGCATCCCGTTCAACGCTTCTGTGGCTTTATTTTGCGAAATCCAAATTTCGGTTCAGTATCCCTTTAACAAAACGCAAAGTGCGTGGCGACGATCGCCCCGGCCATCTGGTTACCGCTCCGCAGCCAATCAGATTGAGTCGTCATAGCCGACGTAGAGCGCCGAAGAACGAAGCGAGAATCACGACCCTAAAATAAGCCGAGAGAGAGAGAGAGAAAGCGGTTAAAATGGTATTCCCGTTTTTACAGCGCTTAAATTATTATCGATTTTTTTTTAGTAGCTACACACCAATTCAACTCTTTCTTGGATTAGCTTTTGGCAGTCAAGCCGCTCGTACATCGTACAAAAGACGGTCTAGAGACACTAGACAGTTTTATAGAATTGGTTTTGTATATCCGATACAGTACGATAGGCCCTCCGGTACAAACTGCGCATGCGCTACCTGAGAAGACTCGCGCATGCGCAGTGCGTACCGGAGGGTCCCACCGTACCGTATCGTTTAAACGGTGACACCTCGTTACAACTGCGGAGTAGCCGCCCAATTTGCGACCGGGACGACACGGACGTGGACGAGGCGGAGCGCGGGGGCAGCTGTAGTCCCCGCGGGCGAAGCCGACGACGTCACCGTCGCCTGGCCCCATTCCCGACAACACACGGAGGTCTCTCTCTACGCCTTTCGCCTCCGTCGGAAGTAGTCCGTACGTTGACCCAGTAGCGCGCGGCAGGCGACCTAGTGCCAAGGTCACCCGGCAGCTGAGCCGGGCTTCGCTCACGCCCAGCCAGTAAGATTCCGTCCTATCGCGCAATCCGCAAAAGAAAAAAAAAAGAATCGCTAAGGCTGCAAAGCGTGCGCCGCCGCGTGTGACAAAACAAGGAAAGCCTACGTGCACGGACGACCGTACACAAACGCTTGGTCACGCATCACGTGACTGCTGTCTTGCGACGCGTGCTCGACTCGTGGAGTGTACGGTCAGAGCTTGGTGGTCAGAATGTCCAGGGAGATAAAAGAGAGCTTTAGAATGGGGGAGGGGGACAACGTTTTGGTGTTTCGCGACCAGCTTGGGACGTCGAACCGCGCAAAGCCCGGAAGTTCTACGCACGGGCGGTGCACATCGATGGCCGAGTGTGTTGCAGAACCCGGAGGTCCCGGGTTCGATCCCCACCCCTGCGCGTTTCAATCGGACCGGCGTGCGGTCGTGTATCGCTCCTGCGTTGTGATGCACGTGGAAGACCCTAGGACAGCGGTGCTACTGCACTGGCTAAATTTCCTATCTACAGAGGTGACAGCAGACGTTCATTGAGGATGACTAACTTCTCGCGGGTCGCGTCATGCGCCCGTCAAAATGTTTTCAGAATCAAAGATGTGCAACCACGCCAAAACGTCATAAGAGACAAAAGTCCCAACCTTGGACATTTCGTCCCATCGGACATTCTGCCGTGCGTTCTAGGGACACGTGTCTGATGACCGATTGCATCAGCGCGCTCATCCCTCTTTTGTGTTTTTTTTTGTTTTTTTTCGACTGGTGGGGTCAGCGTTGAGAAAGTTGGAGGCTGAGACGCGCCCATTTCGTGCGTGCAAAGTTATTGCGAAGTCGCAAAGATTGTAAAAAAAAAATACAAATCATGTTATTTGTAAGAAGAGAAGAATTTTTAACGGATTGGACAACACCCGTTTCTCGGCTGTAACAACAACCAGCAGAGGCCACGCAACAACGCGGGGAAGAGTTTTGAGGCACGCCAGTCTGGAGAATGTGTTTTCGACACGCGATATTCGAATGAATAACGGGGTGTCTTCTTTTTTGTTTGATTGTTTGTTTTTCATTTAGTAGAAGGCGTTTCTGTGACATCACGACCTTTGGGCGCGCGCAAGGACTTCGGCCTGCGGAGTGACAGCTTTTACCAACAGGGTTGGGCTGGGCTTTAGGTTGGGGCTTGTTCCGGCTTCGCGGGTTGGGTCGGGGATGGACGCGCTCCGTTTCTTTTGTGGCCGAGAAACTGAAGATGCAGGATATATGAGGACAAGAAAGCAGCACTGACGGGTACTTTGGGGTTCCCCCACTAATCTCCAGATACAATACACCTCCTGTTAACTTTTTTTTTAAATTTTTTGCCTGCGCGAAACGTTTTTTTTTTTTTGCCAATTTAGTGTGGTTTAGCGCAACGAGGAGACTGTCATACTCGGGGATCATGTACGTGTGTAGAAATGGAGATAATGATGCTAATGACTAAAATAAAAATAATTTTACTTGTTTCGAGTAAACTCCATTCGTTTTCCAATGGAACTGTCCAGGCAAATACACACACGAATATCTTCGAACATTATACACGATATGCCGATACCTGCAGCGTGCAACGCCAGAAAACAAACTTGAACTTCTGCTTTCTCCGTGTGTTTTGTGGTTATTGTCAAGAATGAAATCGTCCGTGTACGTATAACTATTATAGTCTGATACAATACGAGAGTGCGCCAAATAAACACCGCCAACTAAGTACCGACCCCGGCATCGAATCGCTTCGCGGACCGACCAGGTAGACCAGGTAAGGCCATGACGAAGTTATGTGACGTCACCATAGCGTTTATACACGCTATTCGATAGCGGACTATTTGCGGATTGCGGAGAGACAGTGGTCGGTTCTAATCATGGTGTGGGAGGAGCTTTTGGATAGGTCTGAAACGCTATCAACAATGTCAAAGTAAAGAGACACTCCGAGCGAGCGAGAAACAGAGAGGAAACAAAACCCTTTTGATTCGGTCATCCGGTCGTAAAAACATTTACATAAGGAAAAAATAAATAAAAGGAAGGTTCCGAAAATGAGTGCGCATCGCACGAATCCTCCGCGCTCCGCGGGACGTCCCGGAGAAGCGGGCGACGGGGGTCCTCTCTCGCTCCACTTGTTGCAAAATGGGGCCTCTCTTCTGTTTCCTCACCGATTCCGGAGGCTTCTTTTTCTTTGTTTTTCTTCTTTTTCTTACGTAAACGTCGCTTCTGCCTGGCTTCGCTGACGTGTCGACCAGGAAGTGGGGCTCGGAGCAGGTGGACCGAAAGCTCGAGCTGCAGAACCCGGGGATCCTGCGTTTAATCCCCACCCCTGACCCCAATGGACGTTGGTAGGGGGTGCAAAAGGAGAAGTTAATCCCCAACCCCAAGCCTCGCTCGCTTGAGCACGTGTTTACGTATTTTCATACCAGAACATCCTGAACCGCGACTTGTCTCACCGTCTGACACCAAGGGAAAGGCGCGCCAGAGACCGCCCAGTCCACACTCGCAACCGTACATTCGTTGTAGCGAACATCGCTCTCTTGCCGGCTCTGGATTTCTTCTTCGTCGGCGTCTGTCCGCGCAAACGACGGAGAGGATCTTGCGCGTTACTTTCCTGTGTATATCACAACTAGCTAACATAAGTCAGAAAAAAAAATAACAGCGGATATTAGTAACTTTTATACGGAAAAATGTCATCGATCACGGCATCTTATTTTATGGGACCAAGAAAGCAGCCACCTCTGACCCCTGAGTCGGAGTTGCAATCGGATGAGGCAATTCTAGTCCCAGCCACCTCTGCGTCCTCAGCAACTTTCGTCCTCCAAATTCCAGCTTGTTTTTATACCAGAACTGTTTTCCAAGGATTGGTCGTCTAAGAAACTACGTTAGACTAGGCGTGGGAAAGTTATTCAGCCGTGAAATGAATTATTAAATTAAATTATTGACCAATCAATTAAAATAAATTCGGGCAACCGACTTTCAAGGGTGCACTTTTTTGTGCGTGTTCAAATGTTAGGATTTGTGGTAGAACGTAAAAAAACAATCCGTTGCACGGATAACATGTTAGCGCCGTCCAAGCCAACGGAAAGTGACACTGTTTTTTTTTTAACTGTTTATAGAAGGGACGTGCTTCGCGTGCTGTCTGCTACCTGTGCGAGCGAGTTTACCAGTTAGTGGACTTGCGAGCGCAGCACGTAGCAGTCTGTGAGCCCCCTAGTCACCGAATTGCCGACAACTATGCACTCCGTGTTACATAAGCTCGCGACTGATCAGGAATAAAATCCCATGGCAAATCAGGACGATGCAACCGCGAGCCTTTCAACTCGCGTAGCCACGAACACTCACTTACCTCACGCAACAAGGTGACCGCGAGCGCATGCACCGAAGAAACATAAACAACCTTCATGGAACGAATACTCTCTCTTTTAATAGATTCACGGTACCACTCAGTCGCTTGTTTTCACTCCAAGCCAAAGAGAAAAAAGAAAAAAATTCTCAACCCGTGATAAAGAAACGGCAGTTGTATTTCATCCCCGACCTCCTGACCATACCACGAAACTCGCGCCGGGGCGACGTAAACAAATCGGGAACATCCTTCAAGATGGCGTCCGCTGCCCAGTGTACCCGACAGATCTAGCTTTATTTTTTTACTTTTACTGTTGTTGCATTTTGAAGCATGCTTTTTGAAGCGGGGCACGCGCATAAAAGCATCCTTCAAAGACTCCGGTAGTGCGGTATACGCGGAACACGGTAACGGTTTGGTAAAAGCCTCTAATGTCGCTATACTCTGGCAGACTATCTCACGCCGTCAAAACATCTAACGACTACCTTTCTTTTTTCTTTTTTTTGTGTGTGTGACGTCACGTCACACCATGCCGTCACGTGACACAAAAGTTTCGCTAAATTGAGTGAAGAAATTTTTCCGCTAAATTTAACGGAACACTTTTTACGCTAAATTGAGCCGAAAAATTTCTCGGGTAAATTATTTCGGCGTGTATACAAGCAAAATAATTAACCGGAAGTTTCTTCTTCTCTCGTCTCGGTCACTCATTGGGTAAACAAGCATCAAACGACAAACGCCAACCCGTTGTTTACAAACAAGCCCGCACTGCGCTTGCGCAGGAACCAGATTCGCGCGAGTTGAACCGTCTGCGCACGCGCTGTTCCGACGCCAGCGCCACCGTAGCGGGGTGACAGACACGTGCTTTTTTATGCTTCCTAACACAAACACGTTTCGGGACAAGGCGGTACAATGCGTAAAAATGCTGCGCTCACACACACATAAACACACACGAACACATACACGAACACACACAAAAAAGAAAAAGATGTTGCGTTACCGTCAGGCTGAAATGAGCGTCTGTCACGCTAGTAGGATTAGACCCTACAGAGTTGTTGCTTGCAGCCACGTTAGGAACGGAAGCGGAAAAAAGCTTGTCGAGTTGCGAGACGATAGCAGAAATACTCCCCTACAATTGATTACATTCCAGACTTTCATTTTTTTCATTGGTGCGCTGTTTTCTTTACGAGGAAAGAAAGTAGACGTCCTTGGCGTGCTCGAAAAATGCCAGCGTATACTTACTGTCGACATCATTCCACTTAACCGTACGTACGCGCCTATAGCCTAATTGTCCGCGACAAGGAAAAACAAAAAAACTAAAAAACTCGCATATCTTTTTCGTTTCCCACGAAGACGGTGCCGATACAAGCAGGAAAAGCGGCGAATACCTCGTTCGTATTCGAACGTCACGAGCTCGCTCGTCCTCCAAGTTTATCGTAAAATTTGTTTACACAACCAAAAAAAAAAAAAAACCGATAAGGACAAAAAAGAAAAAAAAAGAAAAGAAGAGGTACTACTAGATCCACATTTATTGGAATCCAACACAACACCTCAGACAACGCCTATACCCGCTTGTCTCCTCTCCACGGCAGTAAACCTAAAGCTGCGTTCAGCACACCGCTAATATATCATACAAGAAGACAGTCCGGAGACATGTCCCAAGCACACATATATGTACAAAAAAAAAACATGATCCGAACATAGTTGAGGCGGTTCCGCAGGTTCTGTCATCAATCAGTTAGTGGGTCAGTTGTGTGACCCACTAACTATTGCTAGCTGCGCTCTCCCCCCCCCCCCCCCAAAAAAAAGAAAAAAAAAGAAGGGGTTACGCGAAATTGATTACAAGTGTGAGCGAATTCTTATAGTGTGACGACGACGTGGGGAAAAGTAATTAATCGGGCCTCGTCAGCATCTATAGGTAGTGTGTGATTCAACGCTGAGTATAGACCATTCCATTTAGCGCTCTCTGGGCGGCACCATTTTGTTCGACCGCAGCGCCCTCTCCATACATCCGGGAAATTCAGCGGGTTCGGCGGGGTAAAACGAGAGAGAGGGCACGCGCCCGACTCCGCTAGCAGACGACAAACCGGGAGGTTGCCGTTCTCCATCTTTGAGCTGTATCGGCGGGCTGTACGGAACATCGAACTCTCGCTCGTGGCTGCCGTTGTGAAGTGGTTCGCGTTCTTAGAATAGTTATGTCTACTCCAAAATCATCCTATAGCTCTCTGTTGTTCTATTTCTGTAAATGATCAACTAGCATATCTTTTTTCCGTTACTTAAATAGCAGTTGAGTCAGCCGGCAGTACTACCCTCAACTACTGCGTGTATTGCGGCAGGAGAGCACGTTTTTATTTATTATTTCAGACTTCCACTCATGGTCGCTAAAGGCCTACACCAGTACGAACTTTGTATAGTAAAAAAGGTACAGCAACCGGATTTACTTTTCGCCAGAGAGACCGGCCAATCTGACACAGTTTTCCCTATTTTTTTTTATTTGCACGCAGGTAACAGCGCAATTGGACCCTGTGAGTCTTTTTATCTAGCATAGTATTACACGACAACTGGCATACCAAAATCTGCGCATCTGCGCTTAAAAGTTCCAAAATGACGCGATTTTAAACACAGTTTGCACGCCAGCCGGACGCTACCTACAGCCCACTCGGCGGAGCGGACGACATGCGGGGTGAGAGGGGGAGTGCATTTTTTTCTCTTTTACCCTCTCTGCTATGACCCTAATGGAACGGACGGGTTGCACCGACGTCATGTTGTCCGCTGTGTCGGGTCGTTTAAAGGGGTGTCCAAACAGGACACTACGATACGCACGACTCCTGCAAGTCGTTGCTGCGCGCCGCTGGCTCCGCTTCCGGCCGTCGGAGGGAAACTTCCCTCCCGTCAAAGCTGCCGGGGGAAGCGTCCCCCCGCTAAATCTCCCCCTCGCTTCCTCCACGGCGGCCTTGCTCTGCTCATCACGTGGGTCCGGAGAGCCACTCACACGCTCTCTTGGCTGTCGGTCAATCGCTCAAGGCCTCCGCCGCTTTGGGAGTCCCGAAAATGGGAAAGGGAAGACTCGAGTGTGAGGGGGCAAGCCAGGCGAGCCCGCGTCGTGTCCAAGGTCGTGTCATCGTCCAGCAGTTCTGTGGATTGGATCGGATTCCCGCGGCTCTTGTTCCTAACGTACCTCGTATAGACAAACAAACGTGGTTGGTTTGAAATTTAATAAAATAAATGCTATATTCTTAAGTTCTCAGTGTTTCTACATACAACTAAAAGTCTCCCTTTTGCGCACTGCACTTTATTAATTTTTTTCGAGCTACGAGCGTGGATTTTGACGAAAAAAAGCTGAGCCGAGGCGGCCGAAACGCGCGCTTCGACGAAGGAATCTCCCAAATCCATCCGAAGCCGGACCTCTTTGGCCTTCCTGCCGAGGTGACGGCGGTAGCAAGGTCGGCGACTTTGTGATCCGCGGGAGATAGACAGGCATCAGGCATACCATTGGCAGGTGGCGTGTGACGTCAAGTCTGACGAGCACCGACGTCAACGACAAGTGGAGGAGGCGAGGAGGCAAGTCGTGAATTTGGCTCGGCCGGTGTCCAAACAGACATTCGACCGACGACTGCCGGACGGTTCAATTTTGACGACTTTTGCAGGAGTCGTGTAGTTTGTAGTAGCCTGTTTGGACAGGCCTT